>JANSTX010021983.1:0-15861 GCA_027564355.1 Penthetria funebris
CACGGCCAATAGGTAGGCCTCCGAAGAGATGGCGAGAGAGTTGGACACCCGCATCTCAAAATTAACTGAAAATAAAAAGTCCTAGAAAAACACAGGTCCATGACCTAACGAAACAAGAAGAAGAAGAAGAAGAATATGAATATAGGAAAATGACCATATATGTGATTTGAGTGCTCGGGTTTTATTTGGGACAGCGGTATCATTGGTATCATGGACCATACAATATAGATGCTGGAGGCAATGTCACAACAGTTACTGGTGATCGTTATCGTATGTTGGTAAAGTTTCTTGGGTCTGAATTGTATGCATTAGGCATTTAGCATATCTGGTTCCGACAGGATGATGTCACATCACACACAACTCGTGCTACGATCAAAGTTACGATGCAAATTTTATGATTTCATGATATTACAACCAATATTTTTTTCTATTTATCGACTACTGGCTTTAATGACATTATTGCCCATTCTACAATGAAAGGGTATACGATAATATGCCAATACCATATTTTGTATCTTTTCTATATCATGAAATATCATGCATTAATATGAAACATTTAAATTCGATCTCCATAGTAAAAGTTAGCCGGTCGTTAACTTTAGTAATACTTAGTATATATTATAGAACGATAGTGAAGTACTATTTTCATACAATCTAGTACTGTATTTTTGAAGCAAACAATATCATGGACTTAATGTCAAAAATATTTTTTTTTCGGTATTTACAGTTTTTGAAACTTCGTTTTATGCCTTAGTTAATATAATAATTTTGTTGTAACTTATTTTTTTTAATTTTTTAATAGAAAATATCACGAAAACAATTAGTTTGTTTAAATTTTTTATAGAAAATATGAAACTCACTGCCAATAAAAAAACCCAACAAAATTTTAAATTTAATAAAATAATGGCAAATAAACTTACGAATAAATACCTTATTTTTCTGGCACTATTATAAGTGCAATTTTTAATTTTATACAATCATTTATATTAGTATGTCTATAGTAAATATTATCATCGATTCGCTTGATTTGAGAACATTAGTAGTATAATAATATGTAAATAGTAATATTATAAATTAGTACAGTTTCTTCTTTCAAATTCAGTATATCAGTAAAATATTAAGTAACTTGTCGCTAGCAAAAGAATAATAATTGATTCAATTAAGTTGATATAATAATTGACAATATAATTTACTGGTGTGCATATTAAACTATATTTGATTATATCGGTACTTTCAAATAAAAATTATATACTATGCAGCAAAAGGACATGAGGGCGAAATTAGAACGAGTTGTGAAATATCGCTCACAGGTCTAAAGGTCTATGTTTCATGATGAAATACACTACTTGACTGGAATCAGCAGGATAATAGAAGACAACGTTGCGCAGAATCGTCATTAAGGATAATAGTACCAGCAGAAGGGGATGGAGTGAAGAAGGTGCTAGCCACAAATCGTAAAGAATGGCGGTATTTCGTTAACGCCCTATGGTTACACGTGAAGGGAAAGTCAAGATGATGATGATAAACCAATTGAATAGTATATTATATAACCTTTCATAATTGAAAAACATCATCAATAATACGCACATTAAATGAATGTGATTTGTAAGAAGATTTTTTTATAACAGTATAAAATAATCTAATCTACTTTGTTAGTTTAGCCTAATAGTAACTTACTTGTTTAATGAATCTATCTCAGTTATATCAGCACCTGTATCCAAAATTTCTACTAAGTCTCCTCGTCGTAAAGTGAAATTTTCTGCTTCAATGTCAGCATAGTTTTGATTTACGACGAGAATATCACATACCTGAAATAAAATAATTTTATTAGTAATTATTTACTTTGATAAATAACAATAAATAAAGAACATGGCATTGAAAGTATTGCTCATCGCTAGTGACTACCTGCTCATATCTTTAGGGCAGCATACGAATTTCACTCGTCTTTTAAGGCTCAATCTCATGGATTATAGTCGGTAGCGAATACCTGTAGTTGTTTCGGTAGGTCAGAGCAGTTCATAATAAATACCACTTAGCTGATTCCTCTAAATACATAGGATGAACTTGGAACTATGCATATACGGCCTTTCTTTTTGTCTGTGGAAAAGTTGTTTGCTCCTCTCCACGTTTCTCGGATTCAGTTTATTTGACATCCAATTTCCATGCTTTTGAATCTTTCATTTGCTTTCAAATGTTTAAACGTTTGGCAACTGTTGTGTGATCTATCATCTCCTAATGATTCTGCAAGTTCATTTTGAGCCTAACATGAGTGGGTCTTCATCGAGTATTGCTTCTAATTCTTCATTTTCTAACTTATTCAAATACCTTTACAATTTGTAGTTTATTGTTAAAATGAATTTGAATATGAAATAAATGTGGGCAAATGTTTTACACATAAATAAAAAAAGATGCGATTAAACAATGTGGAGCATAATAAGGAATTGATTATCGACAACTTCTTTTCGTACAAATTTGATCAATAATAACTGTGAATGGTGATAACGGCTTCGTCTTTTATTTGGTATATAGTAGCCTCAAATCGTATATTAGCCATCAACATATGTTCTGAGTTGCAAGTATACTTCTATTAAAGTTATAAAAGTATACACTTTGCTTATATATAACGCAAATTATATAAAATAGCTATAAAATATTATAATTTATTATTTATATAGCTATAAAATAATAGCTAAGTTCGTCCCAATTAAAATTAACTATGCACTTGTTTACGAGATTATTTGCATATAACAAAAATGTTCAATAGTTTTTATCATAAACATTTTTGCAATTCACAATAAAAAATTACAATTTAATTTAATTCAAATTATGAAAAAGTAATCAAAAATAAAAAAATTTGAAATTGAAAAAAGTGATTAGTTCCACAAATATTTGAAAATATGACTCACATCTTATATAGCGGGTTTAACGCAAATTACAATAAAATAATGTGACTCATTAGACTCTGAAAAACGTAAATCGAAGTAGCGATTGCAATTGATTTCGTGCCTACATTAATGCAATAGTATAAGGACAACTAATGTGTATACTATGTTGAGGCACGCTATACAAACATTTAAACCATTGTGAAAATAATTTCTATACTAATTTATAAAAGGAACAAATTGGCGTCCGTGAAATAATAAAGTTTTATGGATTAAGACGAAATAATAAAGTTTTATGGATTAAACGATAAATTGAAATTTTTTCATGTCACAACTAATTTCGCGGACGTCAATGTGTTCATTTTAAAAGTTAGAATAAATGATTCGACATACTAGACAACATACAGTATAAAATATATAATTTCAATTTAATTATTAAAAAATCACTTTTGATATGAAATATCCTTCGTATTTATAATATTATTTTTATTATACAGTTTTTAATTTTGCACTTCAAAATTAATAAAATTCTATTTAATATATACAAAAAAAACTATTTTAGTAATACTATATTTGACATACATTTATCGCTGTTTCATCTTGTTTATGTCAATAATATACACAATACTTATCCTTATACTATTGCATCAATGTATTCATGTAACAAATTGTAGTAAGGACGAAAATATACAATTGCTTAGAAATACATGAAAAAATGACGAGATAACAAGCCGATAAATATGGTAACAAATGAATATCAAATATTAAACAATCTATTAACAATACTACTGAAGGATTGAATATGTTGATATCTACCATATATCGTGGTAGCATAGTGATAAAACGCTAGACTAGTATAACGGTAAACCTGAGTTCGAATCTTATTATAGAAAAAAATTACTTAAGTAAATCTATCACTTTGTGCTTTAACTTGGCTTGACTAATTCCTTTTTCAAGTAATGTGCTGCGAATAAAATAATATCATTTGTCTGTCATTTAGAATTGTAAGTTAATATTCTCTCTTTCGAAATAACAGATGATAATATATAAGTACATATTCTGAGTCAAAAAATACGTCCAAAATGACCACGTAAACTTAATCAACAAGTAAAACAACATTACTTTACGAGTCCTTTACAATTCTGCTATCATGAACTTATCCAGGCGATTGTAAATCAACACTGGTAAAAATTTCTTCGGTTTCGCACGTAGCTTGAATACTTAGAGTAGCTATATATTATACCTTTTCTGTATGTATATTCGTCTCCGAATTTTGAGAGCTTGCTGATTGGTACATGTGTGCAATAACTCCGATAGAATATGGAAAAGTGACTTTAGTTGACCATAGTTTTAAACTTATATCCTCGCTGGTTTATGGAAATTTTATCAGCCTATTACATTTTTCAAGTATTAGCCACTGAAGATTGTGCATTTTAAATCATAGTACTTTACACGTTAGTTTATCTAAATTTCTAGGTTCTTCATAGTTTTCTATTTTAATTATAGGAATAAATTCAGCCATGGTACTTGTTGAGAAACCAAAACATACTAAAAAATTTAAGCATTATGATACATGCATATTTGAAACGGCAAATTAACATCGTAATGCCGCCCTATGTCCTTGAGGTGTAATGGTTTAGATGGTATGCTACTTTACCACAGATAAAATCTTATAGAGTAAGTAGTAAACATGGAATAATGATCGAAACAATTAAAGGGGGGTGGCGAGGCATTAATTAATATGCCTTGCCACATATTCAAACTGCAGTTATACCAGATGAATGGAACAATACTGTAATTACGCTTATACACAAAAAAGGGTGACATGACGATATTGACCAATTATCGGCATATTTGTCTTTGAACAAACTAGTAAAATTGTCATAAAAAAAGAGAACAGACGGGATTTAGGATTGGTTTCAGTACTATCGATCACCTTCATACACTGCGTAATATTATTGTAAAATGACAGATGGACTGATGAATAAAAGCAACTGAAAAGTGACTGGATACAGTTTGCAAACGATAGGGAAGGATGAAAAAGGCTCGGGGAAGCCTACGATCAGCAGTGTATTCATATATGCTGTCCAAACTGATGAATATGATCCGTTGTGAATTTGCATCGTGAAAGGTTTTATGATATTTCTGACGTACAATCAGGTGTAAACCGGCGATGTATATACTGTCACCACTATTGCTCAAACAAATGACCGCCATAGAGTGGATTTTGACAATAAATAACCTCCACTCTTCAGTGGAATCTAAAAATGACAAAAGAATAAAATACTCTATAAGGAGTATCAAACTATACATCCCGATAATCATCATAAACATCATCAAATCGACATTTAATTCATGAGTTACAAGTTTACGTGTGTATAACGTGATGAGAACACACTATAAATAGCATTATTTCCTCATTGGTATACTTATTGTATAATGCATATTATTATACTATAATTATTTGTACAAATTATATAAAATAGCCATAAAATAATAATATTTATTATTTATATAGCTATAGAATAATAGCTAATGCCAATAAAATATAACTATGCACTTGTATGCGATATTATTCGCATATTCTAGTAATAAAAATGATTAAGATATTGAATCATCATAAATATTTTTCAAAATTTGAAAATACTCGTACAAAGTAATTATTTTTATTTTAACGACATTAATTTCACAATAAATAATTGATATTTAATTAAATTCAAATTTCAAAAAAGTAATCAAAAATTGAAATTTTTTAAATTGATTGCATACATTCCAAGTGATTAATTCCACAAATATTTGAAAATATAACCAATATATTTTATTGCGAGTTTATCGTACGTTTTACTACAATTTTATTCAAATTATTTTTGTAATAAAATTACAATTTTTTATGAATTGTTATATGAAACAATAAATTATATTATTTTGATTCATCTTTATTTAATTTAGTATTTAGATTCTCAGCAGGCAGATTATAATGCGACTTTGTTCAGACGAAATTAATGCCGTATTACAATATTGATTCAAAACAAAGCAGAGTAACTCATCATAAATTAAATTATTTCTTAAATTTTGTACGTTTTAAATCACACTCCTGACACCATCGAAAATAATTGCGAAAATTACCTAAATTGTTCACTTTTCTTTTTCTGCTTCACTCCTTCTTCGAATTTTGCCAGTCCTTGGCATACTTTTCCCTTAAACAATTTATTCCAAATCATCATGCGTAAGGGAGTTATGCGTTGTCAGTTTTTAAATGGTTATTTATCACAATATGTACTCGTCGCTTAAGTATTGTATTTTAACAAGTTTTATGTAATTAAACATTTTTAAATTTGATTACAGAATTACTCAAACTACATTGGAATCAAATTTACTTCACACACTTTTTGGATACAAAACTTCGTTATGTAATTAATATTACAGAAAATAAGTTTGAATTCGTCATAGACAGGTAGGTCAACCTCTATGCTATACAAACACTTCACATAATAAATGACGATGCATAATAAGGAAGACCTCCACATGACATTCATTAAGCTTAAGAGGGCATTTGACGGTGTACCTATAGACCACATTTGGCAAGCATTAATGTCTCATACTATTCCTGAACTATTGTATATCTGCTACCAAACCACCAGTATCTGAACAAATTGTGGAATATTCAACGTATATTAGCTATGCACGGATACTAGCACTTGCACACATTTGCGATCTCTATGCTGACTTTGCATTGTAAGTTCACAAGCAAAATTTTTCATTTATCTAATATTTTCATATGTTAAATTAGGAAATAATTATCATTATCAATTTTATCCGGCTCCCTACAGATCAACAAGATTATATACATGTAACAACATGACAATATTGCAGGTATGTAGACATACAGACAGTACAGATTATAAATATTTCGATAATATTACAACAGCCTAATATTATTACTATTAGTATAAATTATTTAAAGTCATTATCAGCCAATGATTTAAGTCACTGTCAGACAATCATTTCATATTTGAAATGAAAGTTTTCAAAAAATAAAAAGCAAAAGAACAAACAAACCATTTTACTATAGAATGAATGACTCTTCAAGTAGATATATCTATTAAATTTATTTATAGATATGATTAATTTTGTTCCTAAAATATATTATTTATAAATACAATTTGCAAATATTTGAAAACTAAATATATTGTCTGTATATATTGTATCACCTGGTTAGGAGAGTAGAGCTCTTTAACTTAATGCGTAAAATGTTTATTATTTTTTAAAATTTTAAAAATATAATCAATTAGCAAGCATATTTCTCTTTATCATAAATACAGGCATGTCTACATCACACATCTAACAGACTTGCTGAAAAGAAATTACAAACTAAGCATACGAACGAACAACTATAAAATACTTCTTTTAATTTAGCGTTAAAAGCATTTTTTGAACTTAGAATTTTCAATTTGTCTTTCTGTAAATACAAATTATCTAAGTTAAAATATATTAATCGTAAAATTATAAGAGTACAAATCTTTTAAATTTTATGGCTTAATTTTTATGATTGTACTTGCCAACCCTATTTTCCTATTCATTACCGATTTTTGATAATTAAAAAAGTTCAAAAAATATCAGAAAACAAATTCAAATTTTTTCGATGAATAGAAATAGGACACACTTCAGCAAATGTCACTATTATTCGCGCTATTATACAAGAGATAAAAATAGATTATGAGAAAATCAAGGTGAACATATAAATTTTCATTCCAGTTATATTTTTTATTACTTCCGATTTGAAAACAAATTATGAGTACGCTAATATAATACTCTTTTAGACACAAAGAAAACCACATGTCCAATCGTATTTAAATTTAAAATATACCATGCATAAAAACTAGAATTGTACATATTTCGATGAAAATTTCAAAGGTCTCGATTAATTGAAAGTTTAGGCGGATTGATAATTGAACTTAAAAATCTAATAGCATGCGGCGTTATCACCAAAAACGATATTATTTTTCACATCGAGCATTTTCATAGTCAGATGTGGCAATTCGTTTTATTTTGAAAGTCAAATCATATTTGTATTAATTGTTAATTGTAATGTCAAATATGGATCACATAATCAAAAACAGGGATTAATAAATGCTATTCGGGTTAACTCAGCTCAGCTCAGCAAGATTGGTGCCACCGCGTTCGCTCACAATCGATCAAATATGAATTCGTTTCGTGTGGTAATTTATCAGCGTAGTTTGGAACAGTTTACACGTAATTCGAGGCAATTTTTGCTTCAGTTCATCACTGTTGATAAAACCTGGATTTATCACTACACTAGAAACAAAGGAAAAGTCGAAACATTGGGTAGAAAATCGTGAAAGCAGAGATAATAATATGTTAGCTACACTGCTGTCGCTTATATAGTGGAGTAATCTGTACCGAGTACATTCTGGTATTTTCTTAATAGTTGTTTCTTAATACGAAAAGTGCTTATTACCTCGCAGTTTCTGGTAATGGTTCAAAAAAATCAATTGCAATTTGTTCAATATTGCGATAACATTTATTACCGTACTAATTTTTAATTTCCATAGAAAGCAGACGAGAATTTTGTTTTGATAACCATGCTAAAGTGAGCTCTCTTCGACCACGTTTAGCTTTCCTAGACAAATATTAGCAGTGTCGACTACCTAGTCGCATTTAAAATTTTGTAATGTGGATTTAATTTCGTTAGACTTGGAACTGTTGTTATTAATCTTTGAATATGCTGCCTTTGTCAATTGTTTTTTGTTTGAAATGTTCCTTGTTTATCATGTAATTTTTTAAGCTCTTTTTCCAATGGGATTCTTCTATTACAGTAGTGGTAATAATGTTGAATTTATGTTTCTTCTTCTCAATAACAAATGCCGTGCATCTCTTTCTTGCTATTATAATTGATGAAACCAAAATTATCTACACCATCAGTGCATTTACAACTTGCAGTATTATATCATAGGTCATCAGTAGAAAAACATTTACACAGTCTTAAAATTTCATTGCATATTTGGTAATAGTTTAATATAAATACTCCCAATAATTGTAAATAGTATGATCACTGTAAAAATCCACACCTCGTAGCTCTAAAGCATAATGCATCCAACACTTAGTTTCTCCATTTTCTGCAAATTGTTATATGATATATTTGTGATATACTTGTGCGATTGTCAGTGGATAATAAAGTTGTCTTGTGAATAATTTGTGATTTAACATAAATAATCTCTAGATTATGATTTTTGCACATGCATGCGAAAAGCTGATAATTCTACTTCATATCGTCCGTGTCGTGTACACCCACTACAGTTTTCAATTATATTGTATATGAATCAACCTTTGCATTCCTATATAAAGTATTATATCTAATTTTTATTCCCATTAAAGCGTAATAAAGAACTATAATATGTATCTATTTTATTCATTGATGATTGTTCAGATGGTACTACTTTAGAATCTTGTTGTGATTATACGAACTGATATTGGTTAACGACACGAATATGATCGATGTGATTTGGCTTTCCAGAAGGCGAAACGGTGTTAAATATCGAAAAGTTGGTGCTAATATTAAGTTCCAAATAGTATCAGTTTTTGTAAGTAATCCGAGTGTTGACGTTCCATATGTAATTGAAAAGTTTTGACAGTTCGACTTAAACGCCATTGTTATCTAGATTCACGGAATTGAGATTCCCACCTCGTGCAGGTGTATTAAGCACTAGATCAGGAAATAGCTCTTCAGAATGGGTGAACCTAAATCGAATCTAGATACAGCCACACATAAATATGGCTGTCTTCTTTTTCTTCGTCTTCTTCTTCCTTGTTCGCCTTATTAAGGATCGGCCCACCTACTTCTTAATCTATTTCACTACAAGCTTCTGTCTTGTTTATATCGTCACTCTCTTGCATTTATAATCTGTACAATTCATGGGAGAATCTGGTAACAGAGTACTAAAAACGGCAAATGTAGTTCCAATTTATACGAATTACATCATGAAATGCTTAATTCTCAACCATTGTATTCTCCTAGCGAATTTTTCCTCTTTCCGCACATAAAAAAATATCTAGCTATAAAAAGCGATTTGAAACAAATTCGGAATCGATGAGTTCCAACAAATGCAAAATTTTGAAAACCTCAACAAATCCTATTATTCTTGAAATATTTTGTTTTATGAGACATCATCAATATCATCAGCCCTAAATGGTTTGATATTGTATTTGGCCTTGGCGAAAACTTGATTAGTATCGATAAACAATTTATTTTAAAAATGGCCAACTTTTTGAGATTTGTGACGACCGTCAGACTCTATTCAACATACCAAACATTTGCCAAACCTTTTGTATCCAGAACTTCACATCTGTTTTAGCACCACCATTACTTGGCAAAAAACTTCCCAAATATTAGAAGTCCTCTACTTCATCTATTTCTTCGCGATTGACTGCAAGTGAACACATCTTCGACGTACCAATCTTCATTAGTTTCTTCTGTGAGACATTAATATTTCGACCCACAACTGAAGGTTATATTTCACAAGTCGTTCTTATTTCAACCCATTTTGCCTGGATTTGTAGTAGCGCACTAGTCATCTTCAAGATAAAACTCAGATAGTCTTTCACGATGCAAAACTAATGTGATACAGACCACGGATCACGTTCATCAGTTTAGTTGGTATTCGAAGACGGTTTAGTATTGTGGATACATTAAACGATGATAAATAATATTGAATGCTTGCTTAAAGTCTAACATATACAATAGTGTTTGCAATTCAATCGGTTATTCAACATTATATTTATGCCCTGATATGGCAATACTTCGCAAGGGCTACCCGGCTGAAACTTACCAGTCTCTTCGAATAACCTATTCTAAAACTGAATATTTCAAATCGTGTACAATAATATTAATTTTGTTGTGTAGTATTCAGTTCACACTAAGTCACCAATTTTCGACAATTTTATTATCAAACCCTCTTTGCACTCGGTTGGAATATCTATGATAATCACACTTAACTAGTACTGTAATCTATTAATTATGTAATGTCATCCAAGTCTACATCAGCCACGGCAGCCGAACCTCAAAGTTTGATGTGTTATAATTCTGATTTAAATTCAGTACTACTATAGGAACAGAATCGCTGACTTAACTTGTTTTGCCAGTCTTCAGTCAACTGCACTTTGAAACAGTTCGTTAAAGTACTTATTCCATCTTCCCATTTGCTGAACCTAATTTGAGATCAGCAGACCGTCCACAGCTTATATTGATCGTTCCATTTTAAACCATTATACGGTTAGTTTGCTTGTCGGACAGTAAGTTTCTATTATGTTATTTGAATTGGCAGCATATTATCCCGAACTACAATATTTGCAAAAAATGTAATCTTATTCGTCGTGCACATTTCACAACCTATTTGTACTGTTGATCATATTATGTCCGCAGATTCTGTAGGTTCATCGCATTATTGTTATTATAATTTTAATTATATACTTAATTCTATATTTTAATTAATAATTAAATTATTATAATACCATTTATCTGTGACCGTTTGTTTGACAAAGCATTAGTTGGATTTATGATCCTTCAAACTAACGGTAAAGTGTAGATATTTCTATGGGTATTATGTAGTTTCAGTAAGGGTATAGTTTCTAATCTGTAGCATAACATAACATAAGCGGTAAAATCCATTAATTGAAGATGCTCTTTCAAAACTTTTTTTGATTTGGTGTTAATTTCAGTTAGAACATTACGATCTTTTTAACATTGAGTACCATAGACCAAAATATGGCATTAATGGACCAGTAAATAATGTGTAAATGTTTCAATAATATTACTAATAATTTTGATTTCCACGATACTAGATCTGATTTGTGACGAAAAACACATCGATATGCTGTTATATAATTTAACATGATATAACCCAAGTTTCAGTTATTTTAATTTAATTTTGTTTTTATTTGTTCTGTTTTTATTAAATTGTTTGATATGGGAACAAAGTTCCAAAGGTCTATTGTATTTGATCCGTTCATGTATCGCCAAAAAATACACATATCAGAAAAAAAATTACACAGAAGTGCTTATAATTGAAAAAAAAAGTTGTTTTAAGCATTTCCGTCCGCCTGTGCGCATACTTTGAGATATCGCTATAAAATTTTGCACGTGCCATGTTTATCTGATTTGTGAGAAGGTGAAAAAAGTTAAAGTGCTCCTTCAAGTACCTCCTATACAAACTTTTTACTAATTTTAGATTAAAATTGGGTATATAATATCAAAGAACAACATAATTATATTATATATAATTATATTGTTCTTTGGTATTATATACCTCTATTTTTAGGCGCTGGTTACAAAGTTTCAAGGGGGCTATTGTATTTGAGATCTTAGAATAATCGTTATTATAATTAAAAATATATGAAAATGTTAACTTTTATCGATAACTTCCTATCGTACCTCCCATATATAATTTTTATTCATTACTGAATAAAATAAGTTACATGATAGTAACATTCACTAATTTAAGCGAACATTCTACGTACGAGATATCAACTATTTTGCAATTTTCTTTAATGAATATTTATATATAATGTTGAGATCCGTTAAACAGTTTCCAGGGCCTACAATAATTGGCGCAACCAATTATATGTTTCTCTTGTTTTTAAATTTGTTCAAACAAATTCTGTTGTAATTGAAGGAATTTTAATCTTTTCATATATTTTGATCAAGTATCCGATATATCACTTGGATATAAAAATAGAGTACGGTTCTGATGTAAAATTGTGTACAACAAACTATTGTAGTTCAGAGATATACCACATTCTCGCTAATGCGTTCGATATTTTAATTCATATCTAAGCAAACATCTTCTGCAAATAGCTAAAATTATGTTTAATAAATTATTTTATTGAACTGTAACATAATTCAAATTCTACAAACAAAGTTCTTCAAGTATATAATGGTCAATGTTATAAATCACTCGACTAATAAGAAATCTATTGCATGACCTTTATTTGAAACATCATATCATTTGGTTTAATGCCAAATAAATGATTTTGCTTGTCCTTGAATCCGAAATCTTGAGATTGACACTTTTGAATCATAAGTTAGAATTTCCTAATTCATTATGATTATAGGTTTTATTATACTACTCAAACAATACATAAAACATTCTTCATTTTTAAATAACAACTCAACTATGAATGGATTTTCTATTTAAAAATTTCAAACAAATTTATTTTTTATAACTATAAAAAACTAAACAAAGCATGAGCCTGTAAATGATTGAAAACGATTTAATTTTGATGAATTGTAACATTCAGTGGCATGTATAATATATACTACGAGGAATCTCCTGTATATTTGCATAATTCATTTTAATTAAGAATAACTTGTAAAATTCGCTGAATTTACATTATTATAAATTAGTAGATATCCCCATATTAAGACATATTAGGTTTACATTAAAGAACTGTTACTTAATTACTAAAATTTAACAAACATGTATGGCTTAAATGGAATAACCAACAGGTGTCATCTTGGTAAAAAGTATAGGTGTTAGTGCCTTATTTGTGAATAAATATATTACCAACAAACTAGGTGGCAGTAAATTAACACAACACAACCAAATCATACAAGTGAATAACCAACTGCATATTAGAAACTAGTTCAGTTTTTCTGTTGATGTTAAAAAAATATACACATATGTGTCATGCAGAGATAGTTGAAGCAGAATTACGAATACGATTATCCAAATAAAAATAACCTCTCTTATAAAACAGCAATCGACCAGATATGCGGCAAGCATAGATTCACATAGGCTAATAATCTTTGTATATTCATTTTTGAATACGGTACTCGGAATATGCAATCATATATTATCATCTTTTATGTCGTAAGAGAGTATATTAACCAATAATTTCAAATGGCAGACAGTTGATACCGCTTGGAGGTAAGGATTGGTTGGTTACTATAACCTCGATGATAGTCGGCCAAACCATTTGACACCTTCCGTTAAACTAGTCTAGTGTTTTATTACTTTGCTACCACGACTACTTCATGTTCACATTTAAAGACAGAAGACAGATAAGAGATATACAAAAATAAAAGCAGGCATATATAGCAGAGTCGACGTACAAAGAAATTCACATTAAAAGAATATGGCCCAGTCAAGCAATATGATGGTAACTAATAGTCTGATAAACAAATTAACCGAAAAAAACTTTATGAGAGAAAGCCCGATTTAATCTATTGGTGATTGTCTCATTTCAAATGAAATTCAGCAACTAGATATGTGAAGCATTGATATTTTTATTGTCTGTACCCGGATTAAAAGAAAAATAAATGTAATGTAATGTAAATCTAAGCGCTACACACATTGTTTAAATATACATACATTGTTTAAATACGTAAATACGTGACACTGATCAAATAACGCAAGAGGTGAAAGGAGTGCCTCAATATAGTTCTACTATTGATTAGGGCCGTGGTTCAGTTATTCAGAATAGAATAGCTTGCATAGAGCTTTATAGATAATATATAAAGAGCTGTATAGATATATATAGATTATATAATTAACAAAATTTCAAGCCGAACTCAAATAACCATATTTGAAAAACACCAACTGGTAAATATAGGATTAATTATAATTATCCAGTTATATAGTTGAATATTTTAGTAGAATGGTGCATGAACCCGTAGCTACCTAGTTTGTTGTTAAGATGTTTTCAAACAGTCGATAAACAAGACATTAACAATATTTTTTCGTCTTTGTTCACATGCCATTTCTGCATTGTGATCGAGTTACAGGTGGCACAGCGTAGAGGTAAAGATTGTTTGATTAATCTTGATGATAGTAGACACTTAATTCATTACCAATGTGATACTATCATATTGTTTCAACCATGTACATGCAGTCGATACCAACTATAATCGACTGCATTATCTGTGGATATTGGGATCAAATTAATTATCATATTAACGAAGTAACTTTGACCCCACCTTTAAAGTCCTATCGGGTCAATGTTCTACCGATATTAAACTGTTCAACATAATAAACAGGTTATTTGATGAATATACACAAAATTATACAGTTTCAGATGTAAAGCAAGGCATTTTGTTGTCCCTAATTTTGTTCAAACTATTTAGAAATTTAGCACAAATGTACACCTTGTATGTATTAAACCGTAGTAGTTTGCTAACTACTACGGTACTAAAAACTCTTTTATAACACACTCTTTGAGAGATTGTAGCATATTTTTGAGAAATTTTTCAGGTGGAGATGAATAACTTAAAACATGGAGGGCACTAAAGATCTAAGGAAGATCAGAAATGTATAGTTGTAATTTTGTTTTGTTCACCTAAATTATACTCGGAATGGAATTTGAGGAAGAATGTGATGACGCTTTCAGTGCCTAATAATAATATTTCAATCCCAAATATGTGAGAGTAATTTGCGAAGTGAATATGAGTTGAACATATAGTAAAACTTATATAAAATTGTGTTTAGTGATTCAAAAATATTGCATTGTGATCTGACACTGATCTTTTCTGAAAGATAAAATTATAATGAATAAGTTAAAATTAGTGGTCAGTGTCTAGTGATTACTGATTATTGATTAATGATTCAAAAATATTGCATTGCGATTCTTATCTTACTGAATGATTGTAGTGAATCTTGCTGAATGATTGTATTGAATATGTCATTAGTTATTTATTAGTGATTAGTTTTTCAGAAGTACTGCATTGTTATCGGAGACTGACCGTACCCGATACTTGAGCGCGCCGGCTAGTTGGCAAGTAACTGAATTTTTGATTGCAGGCCCACATAAACAGTTTTAACACTAAGGGTTCTCATGTATCCTTCCACCTTTTGTAGACTATAAACTTTATTAGTTAAATCTTTAGTTGTCAGTTTTCAACACCCAAGTATTACTACGGGGCTTTCCTACTTGTATTTTTCTATTCCCCATACAATATATTTACTCT
>JANSTX010022006.1:0-15858 GCA_027564355.1 Penthetria funebris
AATAGTTTAGCAGTACGATAATAAATTGTCAAATATCAACCGTAGTTACTATAAATTAAGAATTACGAATGGATAATACAGAATCTGCTCAACTTATTTACATGTAAAATGCTCAAACATTTGAATTAGTCAGTAGTGATGTATAAATTATGTGACTAGTTTGTTGGTGAGATATTATTAAAGATATTATTCAACTAGTCGACAAATATGACATAGACCCTCTTTTTCAGTTCAGAAATTGTGTTCATATTAGGTCCAAATGGGAGCATATAAAACATATATAACACCTTTAATGTAGCACGATAAACTCATATGCACATATTGATAAATCGTTGTCCATTAGGTTAGTTTGTATATATGCCACTAATCATAGCTAAATTGACAGAATTTTAAAACTGATATTCCGACTTATATAGATAATGTTCAAGTTGATCATTCTCTATATGTCGAAATCAAATCACAATTCACATACATTTCCATCAGCATTGGTTCAATTTGTTCGCACAATTAAGTTTGTTTTACGTTACGAATTTTAGGACAGGGTTGCAAATAAGAAGTTAAAATTATTCTATGATTTTATTTATGATATTAACAAACAATTGATTAATATCAATGAAATTTTACACTAATTTCAAAAAATTACAGCATAATTAATAATTATTATATCACCAGCACTCTTATATTCAGTCCGCATATAGATGAGGTTGTAAAGACGATTTTCAGATCACTACACACAATCAGCCCAATCCTATAAAAAGACAAGTAAATTCTTTGCTACAAACAACTTATTCATCCATTAATGACATTATGCATTTGTGGCCTCGTCCGCTATATCCTCACATCAAATGATGAAAGATTCGAATTCAGGAACGCTAAGTTCTTCGTTTACTAACGGGTGCCAAAAGACCTAGGGGTGAATATATCCATATTAGTAACCGAAGAATTTACCGTACTGCAGGTGTCGACAGAATTGATAGAATGCTAGTTAGACAGGCGTTGAGATTTTTGACCAAGTAAAAGAAATTCACTATGTGCAATGTAAGCATTGTGTGCAAAATGTGTCATCGATTAATATTAATTATCACAAATGTATTTTTTGATTTTAGCTATACATTATTTATTAGGGATTTTTGAATTGAATTGAATTTATGATTAATAGTAGTTTTAGTGTAAACTAAAGAAGAATGGAATGTGTGTGGAAAAATAAATGATTTTACCTCAGAAAACGTCTCTTGTATCAGAAATTTAGAAAGCCACTAAAAAAAATTTCATTATCTACCAAAATATCTCAACCAATGATCAACAAATGCGTAACAGGGGAGCAGGAACATAGAAATTAAAAATTTTATAACGAAATAACGACACACACCCACCCTTAAAATCATAAAAATTATAAAAAAAATCAATAAATCTAGCAGGCCTACACGTCCTAACAAAATTTCTCAATATAAAATATGTAACAGTCGTTTTCAGTTGCATATTTTACGCATACAAAAACTTTGATTGATAAACATTTTTGTCGAATTAAATGTATTAAATTTGAATACCAGGTCAGGGTTGTTAATATATGTATAATTATAATATGTTATGTATGAAATTGTATGTGAAAAAAAAAATAAATCCTAACAAAATATTCCAAAATTAATAAACTCGAACCAGTAATAGTTAATAAGTTGCAAACGTTTATGTTATATGGGGTTACCTGGGTCAGAGTTAAATTGCACAATAAAATCTAACTAACTAATAATGTAAATCAGGTCAAGTGCAAATGATTTACATAGCAAAGATCCTTGATAATAGTCTTTATCATCACTTGTTGCATTTAAAACACAATGCTTGTTGCATTTAAATTATAACAGTTTTTAAGGTATTCACATCTGTACAAACTGACTTCAATTAAATTAATTAGTTATTTATTACGTAAAAAATATTTAACCTTTTGATTAACTTAATCATTTATCAATGTTAAATTTGAATTTTGATTTAAATTTAATTTAACGAAAAATAATAAATAGAATAATATTTTTATAACCAACACTATGGGACTATCATTTACTTTAGATTTAGTCAGATTATTCCTTTAATTTAACTCTATATAAGATAACTAACCTTGATTAACAATCTTCTAATTATGTCACGAAAATAATACATTTATATATAACCCAATAAATAGTGTTCAATATAACCCAATAAATAGTGTTAAATATACTTTTGATGCAATAATGTACTGCAAAATAGACCCAACAATTACCCGCATATTCTCCATTTTTACATACAATCAGACCAATCTTAATTCGGTGTGTGTATAGGTCTTATATTTGTCCATAAAATTAATAAACGTATAATTGGACTTATTTTTTTTTAACATTCTACATAAATCTTTATTAATTAGTTTTGACAAATTTTCTAGAAACTACCTTTGATTTAATTTCTACAAAATAAATTATATAATTATTCCAATATAATATATTAAAATAAATTAACTTATGGTATCACACAATTCAATGTAGAAAGTATTAATTTAATTAGAGTGGTTCAATTAATATTAATTAAGCACTAAGGGCTTCTTATAATTATTATAGACAGACAAATGAAAATTCACTAACGTCGTATCGATACCCATTTATTCTTAGAACATAGTATTTATCTCCTTATATTTATCTACATTGAAGATATACATAAGATATGGAAAAGCAAAAATAAATACCACCCAAAATTAGAGTTATATCAAGAATAATATCAAGTATATTCGATTAACATAATTATGCAATTTAGAACATTTGTGAAATTAAGGACGAATTACTAGCACACGTATTATCAGAGTCAGTGTTTTAAAAAACAAACTTTCATTAAATGGCTACACATGTGAACATTGAACATGCACTATATATGTAAAGGCCATAAAGTATTCTGGGTTAATTCTATTGGGTTAAGTTATAAATATATAAGTATGTAAATGTAATCTATTTACAACAAATTCCAATTTGAAATATGTGATGGATATTTGTACAAATATAATACGTAATATTATATAATAAATGTTATTTGGATTATGTCTGACTTAGACTAATTTTAATCAGTTGCCAATGGATATTTCGTCAAAAATTTTTATTCAGCTTTTCTAATTTTTCAAGTTCATTTTATGCCAAATGAATGAATTAACTTTCAGAAATTCGTATGAGATTTCATGAGTTCATAACTTTATCAGGCATCGTACCTATAAGATAAGATAACTATATGCGCTATATTGATGAATACATTAAAAATATCATCAATTTAAGAGCCTATATCCCGTTTTTAAAAGAGATGTTAAAATACAATTTTATTCACATCAAATGAAAGCGAACTTCCTAAAACTTCTTGATTGTAGATTAGATTTTAAACATAATTGAACTATATAGATGCTATAATCTCTCAAATTATTTATATCTACTGAAATATGTAGGGTTCCATAGATTTTACCAAATATCGTGATTTAAAAATTTAGAAGATTTACAGTTCAGGCACAAAGCTTGTCTAATGCTAAGTTTGTGATAGTTTCTTTAATATCTTCAATGTCGAATTCGCAAGGGAAGTTCATATGTAAATCCTGAATAATTTCACTTTGTCATTTATATCTTTCAGAATTCATTTTTAAAATATATAATGGATTACATTATTTTCTTCGATTGATCGAAAATAGTTAATTTTCCGATTGAAAAATGAGGATCAGTCTTTTAAAATCAACATATACACACATGTGACATACAAATAGTATAATTATATAAATATTAATTTCATTAAATATACAGTGAAATAAATAAGTACCAATTAAATATTATAATAAATGTAAAAGTAAATTATTTTATAAATAAAAAGGAATAAATATAGTAAAGTAGAATCAGTTCTCAGATTGCCATTCGCAATTATATATTGCAGTTGAAATTAAGATTCAGATATAAGTGAACGTCAGTGGTATATTACACAAAAAAAAATAATTGAAATCTTTTAAAAATGACACCAGCACCACGAGCACCAACTGGTCCACTAAAACCAAAATTATATTCACGTAGTCATCCAGCAACACCTGACGATGATATTGTTATTTCTGGAATATCGGCAAGATTACCAAAATCGAAAAATATTGATGAATTTGCATATAATCTTTATAATAGGGTAATTGATATTTTACTATAATATACTTGATTGAATGAAATTACGTTTAATGTATTGTATAAAACAAAACTGTTACAAATTTACCAGCTTTGGTAACGGCTATATAACTTTCTACTTTCTAAATTTGAAAATACCAACGATTTGAAATTATCTAAAGTCGTTCCACAAATCTTTTACAACATATTTTAGTCTACATGACGATCACTCCATCCACCATAAAGAATTACCTATAAAGTATACTCGTATTTGAAAGAAAAGTTTATATTGGTAATCCAAAGGAATTAACCTAATTATATTTCCTTATAACGATAATTTTTATATTTTGTTATAACCGTTCCAATTACATATATTAATCATATTTATATCGACAATTCCATTCAATACTTATATGAGTAAGTTCTTTAAAAGGATATTTAATTTCAGATTTATCAATAAAAAATTGACAAATTAGACTCAAAAATTCTGAATTGCCTATGTTCATAATTGTTAATAATTAATTTTATTTTGAAGCTATTCAAAAATTGGAATACATTAAAGATTTTTATTCAACCTTATTAAATAAATGTATTCAACCTCAATGTCAATTGTTTCAAGAAAATATTGTAAAAATGTAAGTAAAATGTTCTTGAAATTGATATAATTTAGTAATTGACAATTACGATAGATTTAAAAATTGCATCTGTTAAAATAAATGAAATTCACGGGTCGTCATTGTAGCAGCTATTACTTGATGATCCTAATATTAATTACTTGGTATTGAAAATGGGAAATATATACTATTTTATAACTCTATAGAGTAATTCAAATACTATGTCTTAAGTCTGTATTTTAAGCTACTAGTAAAATTGATCGTGAATGCGAAAACCATTTCGTTATCAGATTTACAAGCTATAGATCTATCTCATTGCTGCTGAAAATAAGATATCAAAAAAACATGATTTTTCTTTAAATTAATATATACTATTAAGTAAATAAGTGAATAATTACTGACAATATGATACCTAAACATCTAAATTTACAATCATCATTTGGTTCATTTGGTTCAAATCACACTAGAATTTAATTAGCGTCGCAGTTTACCTTAAAATCCCTTAAACTAATCGTAAAATTATGTTACTCAGAATACAGAAAATGTGGCACGTACTTTTTAATGACTACGTAGACCATTCTGCTGTTATACGCGTAAACTAAGTGATATCTATATTAGCATCTATTTTTTTTCCCATATAATATTCTAAATGAGGAATTATATATAAATTTGTTACAGATTGATATGGTTGATGATGAGGAAAAACGATGGAAACATTTTAACGATGAAATTCCCAAAAGAATGGGCACTATTGATGATTTAGAAAAATTCGATGCAACATTTTTTGGTGTACATTCTAAACAAGCACAAACATTAGATCCTCAATGTCGTATATTATTGGAAACTGCTTTTGAGGCGGTTGTAGATTCGGGAATAAATCCAAGAGTTTTACGTGGTTCCAGAACTGGTGTATTTATGAGTGCTTGTTTTTCTGAATCCGAAAAGACATGGTTTTATGAGAAAATTTCATCAGGTGGTTTTGGTATTACAGGGTACTATATTTTGAATGCTACCAAACACACATTTTATACCATAATTTTTGCATACAAACATAATATTTGTCTTTAAACAAAACTATAGATGCAGTCGTGCTATGTTGGCAAATCGTATATCATATTCATTGGGTTTACATGGACCATCATTTTTAATTGATACAGGAAGTAGTAGTACATTACATGGTCTTGATTGTGCATTTACGGCGCTTCGCAATGGAGAATGTGATGCAGCGTTAGTTGGTGGTGCTAATTTGCTATTACATCCATTTATAACACTTCAATTTGCCAAGTAAGATTAGTTGAAGATTCCCTAAATATTAAATATTGATATTATTATTTTCTTTATTTTTATTTGACAATTGCAGACTGGGTTTACTAGCACCAGATGGTTATTGTAGACCATTTGATGCTGATGCCAAAGGTTATGTCAGATCTGAAGGGGTTGCCGTAATTTTCATACAAAAAGCAAAAGATGCCAAACGTATTTATTCGTCTGTTGTCTATTCAAAAACAAATTGCGATGGATATAAAAGTGAAGGTATAATCTATCCATCTGGACCGGCACAAACAAAATTATTAACGGAATTCTATCAAGATGTTGGTATAAGTCCAACAGCTGTTGGTTATGTTGAAGCACATGGAAATGGTTCAATTATTGGTGATCCAATTGAATGTCAAACATTGGACAATGTTTTTTGTAAAGGGCGAAACAAACCATTATTAATTGGTTCGGTTAAATCAAATGCAGGACATACACAATCAACGTCTGGTGTATGTTCAATCATTAAAACATTATTGGCATTTGAAAAAGGACAAATTGCACCAAATTTACATTTTTCGAATATCCGTTCGGATATACCAGCATTGAAGGAGGGTCGACTAAAAGTGTGCAACGAACTCACAAATTTAGATGGTACATTAGTTGGCATAAATTCATTTGGTTTTGGTGGCTCAAATGCACATTTATTGTTAAGACGTTTTGCCAAAGAAAAAGTTAATAATGGTGCACCAGATGATAATTTACCAAGGCTTATTAATTGGTCAGGTAGAACAGAAGAGTCAATTAATGTATTTTTAGATGCAATGCAATCAAAACCATTAGATGCTGAATATGTTGGATTATTACATAATGTACAAAATGAGGATACAGCTGGTTACATTTATAGGGGCTATGGTTTATTTAAGTATGAACAGGAAGGGAATGCTGTATGTTTGGCAAAAGAAATTGAACATTTTTCAGGTATACAACGTCCAATTGTTTTTGTATTCAGTGGTATGGGATCACAATGGACAGAAATGGGAGCATCGTTAATGCAATTGCCCATATTAAGGGAATCAATTGAAAAATCACATGAAACACTTATACCGTATGGATTAGATTTAATTGAGATATTAACATCACCAGAATGTGCTTATGATAATATTTTACATTCATTTGTGGGTATTGCTGCCGTACAAATTGCAATTGTTAATTGTTTGAAAGCATTAGGTATTGAAGCCGACCATTATATAGGACATTCAGTAGGTGAATTAGGCTGTGCATATGCAGATGGTTGTTTTACAGCTGAACAAATGGTGTTAGCAGCATATTCCAGAGGTGTGGCTAGTATTGAAACACCGAAAATTGTCGGTGCAATGGCTGCCGTTGGTTTAGGTTATAAACGTATGAAAAATATGGTACCATCATGTATTGAAATTGCATGTCATAATGGACCCGATTCATCAACAATATCTGGACCACAAGAGGAAATAACAAAATTTGTTGGCGAACTTAAAAAACAGGGAATTTTTGCAAAAGAAGTACCATGTTCGAATATTGCATATCATTCAAAATATATTGCTGATATGGGACCGAATTTATTAGCTCGATTAAGAAAAATCATACCGGAACCCAGACGTCGCTCAGAAAAATGGTTAAGTTCAAGTGTACCGAAAAGTGAATGGGATAGTGAAAAGTGCCAATTCAGTTCAGCTGAATATCATACAAATAATTTATTAAGTTCCGTATTATTTGAAGAGACATCGGCATTATTGCCAGCAAATGCGCTAACAATTGAAATTGCACCACATGGTCTATTACAGGCAATATTAAAAAAATCTATGCCAAGTGGTCAACATATTCCGTTAACACAAAGAGGGAATAAAAATAATTCAAATTTCTTATTAACAGCACTTGGCAAGTATGTATAAAATTTATTCATTTCTTCTTCTATATATTATTACACATAACTTATAATTATTTTTAACTATAAAGATTATACTTGGCTGGAATTAATGTACCAATAAATCGTCTTTATCCACCTGTTCAATTTCCAGTATCAAGAGGTACAGCATCAATTTCACCACTTATACGTTGGGAACATAGTGAAGATTGGTTTGTTACTAAATTTGAATTACAAAGTGCAACAGGTAGCGGTGAACGTATTGTTAAAGTTAATTTAACCGATAGTGAATATGATTTTATTGCTGGTCACAATATTGATGGTATAATAAAAAATAACAATAATTAATTTATATTGAATATAAAATAATTAATTAATTTTAAAATTTCAGGCAGATGTATATTCCCAGTAACAGCACATTTACAATTTGTTTGGGAATCATTGGCCCTAATGAAAGGCGTTGAATTTAACGATATTAACATTGTGTTTGATGATATACGATTTATTCGAGAAACTGTTGTACAAAAAGGTGTTGACATTAAATTTACAATTAGAATTCATGCTGGTACTGGACGTTTTGAAGTAACTGAAGGTGATGATTCAATTGCAATTGTCACCGGATTTATAACTGAACCAGAAAAAGAATCAATATTAACACCACTACCAGAACTTTCAAATTCTGATTATCCAATGTTAAAAGAAAGTGATGTATACAAAGAATTTACATTTAGAGGTTATCAATATAGTGGTGCATTTAGGTCAATTTTGACTGCACGTGGTGATGGTCTATATGCTAAAATTAAATGGAATTCAAACTGGGTATCATTTTTAAACGGTATTTTCCAAATGAATTTATTGGTGAAAGATTCAAGAGCTATGTTATTGCCAGCAAGAATTGAGAAAATAAAAATTAATCCAAAGGAACATGTTCAACCGACAGCCGTCAACGAAACTAATGAATGCAATTTCTTTGAAGTTGAATATTGTCCAGATTTAGAAACATTTATTACAGGTGGTATTGAAGTTATTGGAATTCATACAAAACAATTAGCATGCAGAAAAATTACAAACTATCCGGTAAATGAGAACTATAAATTTGTACCACATTTACCAGCACCAAGATTGAATGCATCCGATGCTGTACGTATTTGTGTTCAAATTGCATTAGAAAATAAAAAAATTGATAAAGTCAAAGCAATTGAATTAAATTTTGATAATCGAAAACCAATTATACAATTTGTTGAAGAATCCTTAACAGATTTATCTCACACCAAAAAGGATGTTATGTTATTTACTGAACAAAAAATTAAATTAAATAATGTTCATGTAGAAAATGGTAAATTATCAACACAAAAAGATGTTCATTTTATTATAACATCAAATTGTCTGTCACGTTTGGATTATGTTAAACAAATTGAATGTAGTTTAGCAGAAAATGCATATTTAATTTCAAGAGAAAATTTAAATTTAAATTTTACCAGTATAATAGCACCAACAGGTTTTCAATTGATTTCAGTTATACCAACGGATGAACAAACTTTAGTATTTCTGCAAAGGATTAGGAACGAAGTTTTATGCAATACGATGGTTATTAATGTTAGCGATGGTGATACCAAATATGAATGGTTAAATAAATTAAAAACGGCAAAATTAGATACGAAAATAATATTAGTTGCTGAAAAAGAAGATTTATCCGGTATTATAGGATTGGTTAATTGTTTACGTAAAGAACCAAATGGCCATCGTATTTGTTGTGTATTTATTACAGAAGTTTCAGCACCACAGTTTAATTTGGAACAACCATTGTATAAAAATCAATTGAACTTAGGTTTGGCTATAAATGTATTCCGAAATGTAAGTTCTGGTTTTTCTAAAATATTGAATAATTTGGTCAGCAATGTAATGTGCTGACCTTAAGTAGTTTTACATGGTATATTGGGGAAAATTAAAGAATCTTCAGTGTATTCTTCTGCTGTGGTAATGAAATATGACATGAATATTGTATTGTATAAATAGCCGAAATGACATTATCATTTTGTGTAACTAATTAAAAATAATGAGCACGTCACTCCTGTTTAGAGTTCATTATAAAATAACAAATTGAACCATTTCATTTACTTGTTAATAAATAAAATCAGTTATTTTTGGAAGAAACGATATAATTGTCATCGAATTGCTTAAAGCAAGTCGGATTTGGATTCGATTCCGGTTACAATCATCTTCATAAATAACCATTAAAATGTACACTAGAACTAATGGCAATTGAAATTCTTCTAGAACTAGCATATACTCTTACTACTTCTCTAACAATGTTATCTAATATCTAAATATGACAATTTTTCGAAGTTTAAAATAAATAATTAAAAAGATCATAAAAATGACATATCATTATATTTTGATATGTCATTTTTATGATCTTTCAAAAATAATTACTAACATGATCATAATTTCGATATTACAGGGACAGTGGGGCAGTTATAGACATTTACGTTTTATTCAAACTATCCAAGAAAAACCACGAAAAAATTTCTGTTATGCTAAACTAAATGAAATTGGCGATTTGACAACATTTAACTGGTTAGAACGTTCTACATCGAATATTAAATCAACAGACATTGTTAATGTTCAATATGCAGCGATAAATGCACGTGATGTTATGTTAGCCACGGGACAATTATCCGGTGAATTATTTATGTTAAAACGTTTAGATGAAGAATGCTCATTGGCATTTGAATATTCCGGCATAAATAATAAAAATGAAAAAATTATGGGTATCATACAGAGAGGTGCATTAGCCACACAAGTGACACCATTAGAATATTTTACATGGAAAGTACCAAATGCGTGGACATTAAGGGATGCTGCAACAATACCACATGTATATTGTATTATATATTCAGCTTTCTTTGCTTATAATCCAGTTTCAAAGGGAAAATCAATTTTAATTCATGATGGAACAAGTGATATTGGCTTAGCTGCTATCAAAATTGCATTTGCTTATGAATTAGATGTATACACAACAGTAACCAGTGACGAGAAGAAGAAATTCCTTCTAACCAAATTTCCAAAATTAAAAGGTAAAAATTATTAAAAAAAAAAAATAATAATTAAAAACAAAAATTACACTTATAATGCCAGAGAAAAGTCCATAAAGAAAAGACAAATCGAAGGGTAAAAAACGTGTATGCTTTCAGATTACTATCTATCAACCTCATATGTATTGGAAGACTTTGTATATGTTCAATACAAATATGGTAAATAGATTTGACGAATGAATTTCTATTGAACGTATAGAGCTAAACAAAAATATAGGCTCATAATCTTGACCATTACAACTCATAGGTGGCATATACGATATTAAATTGTCATTTCTAACATGTAATATCAAATTTCAAACCAAAGGGAAATTGAGAATTCCGATGGAAAATATTAAATAAATTAAACTTGTCCGGTTCTACATCTGAATGATTAAATAATTTAATATTAGCTTCCTAATACAAACAATGAAAAAAAAAAACAATTAACCGAAAAAATAATATATTCCATCCAATTTATTTTCAGAATCAAATATTGGCGATTGTACAGATTGTTCATTTGAAGTATTCATTAAACTAATAACTGATGGAATTGGTGTTGATTTCGTATTAAATGCACTATCAGATGATAAATTTGAGGCATCATTACGTTGTGTAGCACGTGCTGGCGTTTTTCTGCAAATCGGTGAATTTGATTTGGCAAATGATAATAAACTTGGTTTGGGTATATTCCTAAAAGAAATCAGTTTACGATCAATAATGTCAGAAAATTTATTTAATGCCGATTTAGAGGAAACGCAAACCCTTTATAATATGATTGAAAAAGATTTAGCAAATGGTATTATACAACCAATTGATTCAACAGTTTTTTCCGTTAATGAATTAGAGTCGGCTTATCGTTATTTGGGAACTGGAACAGCAAATGGAAAAGTTTTAATAAAAATACGTGAAAATTCATCTGATGAATTAAGTGTACCAATTAAGGCATCACCAAAAATATATTTTGATTCTGATTTAGTTTATGTTATGGTAGGATGTTTGAATGGGTTTGGATTGGAATTAACAGATTGGATGGTAATTCGTGGTGCTCGTAAATTTATTTTAACATCAACGAATGGAGTCACGGAAATGTATCAACCATATAGGATAAAGTGAGTACATTTGCATTATTTTTTTTTTTTCAATTGTATTTTATGTTCATATTTTTGGAAAGTATTTTCAAAGTATTTATTTAGTTATATGGCTAAAGCTAATATTTTATAATAATGCTTATGAGGATGGAGTTTCGAATTTGGAAAACTCTTCAACAATAAACTGGAAAACCTTTCTCTTATATAGAATTCTAATGTAATTAAGAATTTTTGAATGTTTTATCTTTAAAAACATCTATAAAAAATTATGATAAATTAAAAGGTAACTGGTGATTTCGTATTTGCATTATAACTATTAAGTGGAAATGATACGATTAAGTAAAAACTTTCTGAAATAAAATGCATATTTAATACTTAAGTATTCTAACTAAACCCATATAATGTATTCATTCACCAATTTGTCTAGATCATATACATTTTTAAATTTAGATGTGAAAGAATTTGATAAAGCGTATACATTCTCCATTGTATTCAAAGGGTTTAACATGAATGAATAAATCAAATAAATAGTCAGAATTTCTTTTTCATTTAACAAAAAAAAAATGGATTTAAGTATTATAAACATATTTTTATTATTCATTATCTAGGGTTTGGGAAAATTATGGCTGCAAAATTACCATCAATACAAATAGTACAAGTACCCGTAATGGATGCGAAAATATTCTAAAAGATGCACAGCAACATGGTATCATCGGTGGCATCTTTAACATTAATACTGCAGTAAATAATAGCTGTTTAGAAAATCAAACATCAAGCACATTTAATGAATATATTAATGCTACAGCTTCGCCAATTAAATATTTTGATGAATTATCAAAAACATTATGTCCACAATTAAAATATTTTGTTATTTTTTCAAGTGTGTCTAGTGGTCGTGGCACATATGGACAATCAAATTCTGGTATGGCAAATTCAATTATTGAAAGAATTATTGAACAACGTTCATACAATGGATTACCAGCAAAAGCAATTCAATGGTCCATAAATGATGATATTGATTTAATTGGTGAAATGTCAAAGGAAACATTTATTATTGAAAATGTAAATAATTTAAAACCAGCAATATTATTATTCTTTGAAACATTAGACAATTTCTTATCATCTAGTGATCCAATTGAGACCAGTATAATGCCATCGACAGTTGATATGTCAAATAAAAAATCAATTGATAAAACTATTGATATATATGATCGGGTTTTAAAAATTTTAGATTTTAAAGATATTGATTCGATTCCAATAAATGAAGCATTTATGGATTTAGAAATTGATCCAATGAAATGCGTTGAAGTACAATATATATTGGAAAGAGAATTTAAACAATTCATTGCTCTACAAGAAATTGGATTTTTAACATTGGAAAAACTAAAGGAATTGATTAATGAACATAAAGGTGAAGACAATGATGATGTTCCAATATTATTGGCCAATGATAATAAAGTAAAGGGTATAAATTTACTAATCAATAATTTATGGGATGATGATACAGTTGACAAAACATTATTACGTATGAGAACATTGAATAACTTTGAAAAATGTAATTCATGTTTATTATTTATACCCGGCATTGATGGAGTTAACGGTTTAACATGGCATACAATTGCACAATCTATTAATTTACCAGCATTTTTATTACAATTAGCACAAACATCGGCAAAGAAGACAATTTCCGAAATTGCAAATGAAACTTATGAGGTAAATATTGTGTTTTATATAGTTTTAGTATTAGTATTTAGTATTTTATATAGTCAATACTAATAATATTTAATGTGATTAATTGTTTTAATTAATTAATAATTTGCTTATGTTTATTTTTTAGGTTGTTAAAAATTTGTTTAATAAAAAAGAATTTTTCTATTTGGTCGCATATTCATTTAGTTCATTAATTGCAATTGAATTGGCAAGATTATTAGAAGATGGTGGTATGAACGGACAATTACTACTTATGGATGGTTCACCAACATTCCTTAAGCAATTATGTGCGGAGGAAATTAAAGACAATAATACAATGGAAAATATTGAAAATATTACCGTTAAATATGTAATTAAAAATATTATGCCAAATGAGAATGTCGATGAAATTTTATCGAAATTATATGGATGCGATAAAATAACAAAACTAATTGAATTAGCAAAACAGATGACCAAATTTTCGGATGAATATCTATCAATGATGATACCATCTTTATATAATAGAATTAGAATTATGTTCAATTTGGATACGAATAATTTTGTGAAAATTAAATCACCAATTACACTGGTTAGACCAAATGATGTTGCAATTGTGGACATACCAAATGATTACGATTTATCAGAATGTACAGAAGGAAAAGTTAATGTTAAATTCATTGAAGGCAATCATATTACAATGTTAGATAACTTGAAATTACCAAATATTATTAATGAAGCAGACCCAAATTTAGAATCGGACAGAAAATTTAAGGCCTATATTACATCTGGAAAAAATACATAAATCATTTATGTTTGGAAATTGCTTAAAAGTTTTCAATGTTAAATTATGGAAAATTGGTTTTTTAAATCTATTTAAATAAAATTATATTTTATATGCATAAATATTTTTTTAAAATTTTTTCGTGATTCCCAAATTAACAAATGTTTTAATATAATTACCATAAGGTGTCTATATATTGAGATCGAGTTATGAAATCAATATGACGCATTCACATTTAAAGAGACTATGTAATTTCATTCCATTATTAAATATGTACATAATTTGTATTATAATGTTTATTTAATGGAATAAACATTATATGTTAATATTTCCCAGAAAAAAAAAAGGTGAATGAGTTTATTAGAAACTAGTGTAGTCTTGCGGTAGATATTTAATGTGTATTAGAAATTCTAGTTAAACAAACAAAAACCTTAGACTACTATGTCCTTCTTATGACAAACTAAATTTATAGCAAATTGCTCGAGTATTAAATTTCATAGTTCATAGTTTTATTAAAGATGAAAATCAAATTGAATTAGTTAATTATCGAATAAAATGAAAATCAACCAATCTGGGTGAACGAACTACCTGATAAAATACAAATAACACTTCAGTATAAGACGAGAATATTATCAAGCTACAAATTGTTATTTATTGATTACTTGTTGAATATAAAAGTCGGTGCTGATATTAATATTTTTGATGTTGGTGCTGGGAAAGCTGTCGAATCATGCATACCAAAAAGCGTGGCTTGTGTTCGGACTGCTAATTGGAGTGTGGCAAAAAAGCGCTTCTTGTGTTTGGAATGCTAAGTAGGGTGTGGCAATCGCAACAAATTCCACATTATGCTAAATTGATATTGAAATTAAATTGCTTATCGGTACTGTTGTATGGTCAAGACAATTGAAATATGACGAATATCGTCATGTGGTTTTCGTCAATAAGTGCCTTATATACATAATAAAAATCTGTTCGCTAAATATAATGTCAAATGGGTATGTATGGAGATTGTTGGATGTTGAGACCATGTATAGGAAAATGGAATTCGAGAGGCTATACACTGCGGTGTTTAATCAATGATATCGCAAAATATGCATTAGACTGTAATAAAAAGAGAAGAGTTACTCGCACAAAAATACCGTGGTGAAGAACTGTCATTAAAGAGTCTGGAACTAATGCTAAAATGAAGAGTGAAATGAAGGTCATGGCAATTAACCGGTAACATAGCAGTTTTTCGTTGATGACTTATGATCTCGCACGGATTTCAGGTTAATAATGACTTGTTGAGCGGGTAACAATAATACATAAGAGTAAAGTTCTAT
>JANSTX010022017.1:0-15854 GCA_027564355.1 Penthetria funebris
TGATGATATTGCTGCTGTTTTCGTTGATGTTGTTGCCGTTCCTGTTCCTGTTGCGGTTCTTGTTGCTGTTGTTGTTGTTGCGTTTCTTGTTGCTGTTGTTGTTGTTGTTGTTGCTGTTGTTGTTGTTCTCGCCGTTTTTGTTGTTGTTACAACACATAAGAGACAGTAAGGCAATGATAGACATGAATCGCATTGTATCAATATTTTTTTAGTAAAGTTTTATTCTTTGATGGTATTCCAGCATAGTGGAAATTGAAGTATGTAATCAAATTGAAAATCGGTAACTTGAGTGTGTGCGAAAACTGTGGTGAATTACCACTTGCTGTATATATGATAATTGTTAGTATTAAGCAAGCATATTGAACTTGGTGATATTTTAATGGGTTATGATCAAATTAAATCAATATATGGATATGTTGAATAGATTATTACAAAACTAAATATTCAACGACACAACTAAATAGTTTAAAAACTTGGCAGGTGATAAATAATACCGTGTCACAAATTATATTAGTTTTATTTTTGTATAGATGTCTTATACGCGTACTTAAAATTTGCTAACCAAATTCAATATCAAATGAGAATTTTTGGAGATTGGCAGACATTTGAATGCGATCAAAGTGAAATTAAATCTGCCATACACTAGTCAATGTGATATTGCAAAATGAAAATTTGACCAGATTCCTCTATATAATTGAAACCGCTTGAATGTACGAATGCACTATGCACTAATCGGTATCGTAAACAATGGTGATTGTTCCTTGATGTTTTATGATCTCACGTATAGGTTAAAATTGGAAATGATGATAAAACTTTGGAATGAAAGTAGGTATACCACCAACACTTCTGTCAACACATTTTATGTATATAAATTTAACATTCATTTACTTACTGAAATATTTCTAAGATAAATTAATTTATTTTTATTATTTATTTAATAACTCTTTGCTCTTGATCCGCATATAGTTATTTGATTGTCTTTAAGAAATTCACTTTAGAATATGTTTCGTTTCAATCTGATTGAGATTGTGTATTATTAATCTACTTGCCACAATCAATTCCATATTTCTCGATTGATGCATTTTCTTGGTAATCATTAGGAGTATTCAGGTCCAGAGACTAGATTTTTACAAATATGCTATTTAAGGTATCTAGAACTGTATAGTGCTTAATATATTCTCATTTTGTCTGTATGGTATGTCAAGAATGACACACATACACTAGTAACATTTAATAATAGTAATAATATTAATTTATGTTTGAGTACTGATGATATCTCTTGCTTCCAGAAATTTGAAAAGATCATCTTTATGTGAAGATTTGTCAACATTTTCCTAATATTATTATACAGTTTATTGATTATTTTAGATATATGCTTATTTTTCGATAGATGATAACATATAAATGTTATTATTGTTTAAGCATACTATAGACAGTATACCAGACAAAATAAAACTTATACAGGTAAATGACTCGTAGGAATATCCAAAATATATAAATAAAAAAAAATAAAAATAAATGACTAATAAAATTAATATTAATTAAATTAAACTGCAGTATATCATTGGCTTAAGTATGCATTTATGCACTTGGTGAATAAATAAAAACAGAATATTTATAATACAATAAAATAAAGAAATCAATGAGCATTTTGTCCGATCATTTTACAAGGTGAAACCCATTAAAAGTGTCTAAACCATTTTTATGTTGAAAAAAAAAAACCTATCAAATCTGATGATATAAATAAATTTAGACTACAAGTCTTTTATAGGAAGACCATATTAAATTAGATATAAAAGATATTATACTCTTGTATGATGATCAAGCTCCAATATTATTATAACTTTGGGTCATACTGATATTGAAAATATATATAAATATATACAATATATCAAAGTATAATATAGAATGTTGATGGTTGATAGAAGAAGTTCATGTTATGTTTTTAATTCACAGCAGGAGGGTTTAACGCTCAGTAAAAATGTTTCATATAATATGAGACTTTTTTGAGAAAAGTTTTTATTTTAAGTACCAATAACCATTTCAAAAAATTATTATGACTACATGTGTTAACTGACTGTTCGTTAAATGGTAGGTTACACGCGTCATGTGAGGTCGTCCATATAATATTCACTAAAATTTTGGAAAAAAAAAAATATAAATATCTGTATGATCCATTGATTAAGTTTTATTATTCCAATTATTTACTAAGAAATACTGATCAAAATCATTGAATGTCAACAACGATCCTTTCTTTTTTGTCTCGTTGTTTCTTCAGTTCTAGCTAGATTTGTGGCACATTATTTTTGGTTTTTTTTTTCTGTTTCACATTCATAATTTATGTGATGATTAAAACCAAAATTTTTGAATAAATTGATATTTATCTCATCTTAAGGTATTTAATAAACATGTTAAATTAGATTTTGAATCCATATAGTTTCAACTAAATGTGTATAATATATAATGATGATAATATTAGAATAATTCCATATTATAGATAAATATCTGTGACTTAATTCAATTTAATGTGAATAATTTAAAATATGTATATAATTTGTTTGTGACCGCAATAATTTTAACAAAGACGGTGGCAAGCTTCTATTAAATATAAAGGTGAAAATATATTTGTGCAAAAAATCCTTAGCAATTGAGGATCAAAATAAAACAAAATCCCACATTGATACGGTAGAAGTGTAAAATGTATTATAAATTGGTTACAAATGACATTTTAAAATTTTATCTAATTTTGAATTTTAAGGTGGAATAAACTCAACTGTTTATTGCCAATATTGTATATCAAAGTGATCATTATTTAAATAAATTTCTATTCAATGATTCTAGTTCAATGACCAATAATTTAGCAATTTATTAAGATGAAACTCTATATCATCCGGAACTATATTTCTTTTGTTTATGAAATTCATTATAGATTTTCTTATGCATCTCATTATGTGTAGAATATATACATATATGAGTAGACAAAAGAAAAATCTAAAATATGTATCTATATCATGTAAACAAACAATTTACATAATCTATCCATCTACAAACTGATTTTATTTTAATTCATAAATTATTATTCCAACGATGTATAAACATTTAGAACAATATCTGTAAATATTAGTTCTACATTTTATAAATTACATAATTTGCCAGATATATGACTGACTGTAAGTGGTTTAACCAACATCTCTTAAATACTTCAATTTTTCACATTAACTTTACGATTTATTCTGATCACTTGTCTCAAGCATTCTGCGAATTTGAAAAGATAAATGAACCCATTTGAATTAATTAACTGAAAATTAAAATAATGAAACATATGTATAGTTTTCGTTTTGGTTTTTTTTTTTTGTTTTTTTTTTCATGGTTCTGAATGATCATTTATACACACGTATGATATTATATCCTAAACTGATCTTTATATAAATTTTAATTTTTTTTCTTTCATGGCTACATTAGGTAAATTATGGAAAAAAATATATTTTTTCTAATTAGTCTAATGGACTTTTTGATAAAAATCAATATATAAAAATTTGCTATATTTTTCATTAAAATTATTCTTGTGTGGGTTTAATTATATATATTTTATTTTTCCAAAAAATGTTTTCAATTAGCAAATTAATTTTATTTATTATATAATATCTACAATATATGACAGGATGTCGATATTAAAGGATTAATTAAAATAAATTTAGCACTTTAAATTTTGTTTACAATAATTTGCATAAATTTAGTATTATATTATTGAAATGAAATGTCTTTTTTACACTTTGGATTTAATAAACAAAAATTGCATTACACATTCGAGTAATATGTCATCGGTCATTATTAGGTTACGATATTGAGTTGTATTTTAATTGGTCAAGAATGATAATATTATTAATCATCATTAACTTTCATGGTGTTCCTAATATTTTGTTTTTTTTTTTTTTTTTTTTGATTTTGTTTACCATATTAGATTTTTTTCAATGCACTCATACACTATACTTAGGTATTATTTCATTGCTCAGCTAAATTCAGTTATTATTGATCAATTTGTCAATTTGTGCTAATATGTCGACAAAAATCAGGTCACTTATCGAACTCATATTAGGGATCTATATAGCACTTGTCACATTGAAATATTGAGAATTTTCAATTTTTAATAATGATACATAATTTATTTGATTTGTAAATATTATTCTAGAATTCAATGGATCAATTCAAAGTCGCCAAAATATATCTTCCATTATACAAATGATGAAACTGGTATTTTTTCGGCAAATTTATTCATCATATCCAAAATTTTATATATATAATTTTTATCTTTCGTTTAATTCTGTGAAAATAAAAACATCGTTTGATAAAAACTCCAAAATTATACATATTCGATATTTTATCCAATTTTATTTGCGTTCAACCATTTAGCTTTGGGAGTGCTCAAGAAATGTTTAAATTCTATCCCTTAAAATATTTTAGGCGGTTTTTTCCTCTCTCTAAATTTAAAGCAATCACATAGAATTTTACACTACACTAATCCAACTTAATGAAATTATATGAAATTTTTATTAGAACTGTCTTCTTATCTAGGTTTTTGATATATATCGAAATTGTCCATGTATTCTCACAATCGAGATCAACTCCTGTAAAAAAGTGATTTAATAACAGAGTATCAATCCGTTGCTATTTAATCTGTTTGTTAAAGTGATTAAAGCTTAATTTGAAATTATTTTTAAAATATTTAACTGAACAATAACTGATAATTATTGACGAAATATTTATCCAGAATAGATATTGAACATTTGATTAATTGAGAAATATGTAATAAAAAGATTGATTCACCATTTGCTATTAAACTATATAGTTATTACAATTTTATATAGTTTTATTGCAATATCAAATATGATATTTATGTAAGAAATGAATGTATACTAAAGACAGACTAACGATATTTTAAAACAATTCATTTCGTTTATAAATGATTAACAATCTAACTAAATAATAAATGATGATCAAGTATTATAAGATCTATTATTGAGAGTAAAATACAAGTTGGAGAAACAAAAAAAAAAAAAAAAAAAAAAAAAAAACAAGAAAATAGAAAAACATATAAAACAACTTAAATATATCATGAAAAACATTTAAGAAGGCGTTATTAATTTACACCTTTTACTCTCGATCTCGCTAACTAATTCAATATTATAAATACTGGTAACTATATGAGTACTCGTACATAGTGTATTTTTGTCAAAATTGATCACTATTATTGATCGACCACCTGTGTGCTGTTATGTTAACATTTAAGAAGATCAATTTGATAAATGGTTAACATAGGAATTCTATTATATTTATTTACCGAAACCTTGGGGAATTTTGTTTCAAATTTTATTTTCTACATATATTTTTTAACAATTTAAAAACTAAAAAAAAATAAAAAATAAAAACAAAAACGAAAAAAACGTCTAAAGCCCTTTTTGAACTTTATTGTAATTTATTGTATTCTCATATTGATGTGATCTTGATCTTTTTATATGATAAAAATAAAATAATATTGCATATTTTTATTAATAATAATATTATTATTAGATATTATTATAAATTTTATAATATGCATAATAATACTATTGGAATAGTATTTTTTTAATTTAATAAAATTGCAGAAATATTATTAACTTTGAAAAATTATTAATAGTTATATTTTATTGACATTTTGAATCAATCTGCATGTACAATAAATCATATAAATTAATATTATTTATCCAATTCATGATAAAATTATAATCATTAATGGCCTCATTGATTTTACACGATAAAATTAATATACTTGAGCAAAGTGCAATTTATTATTTAAGTGCATTATATAAGTATATATAATATTCAATTTAAAAACAGTTAAATCATAATAATGATCATCTTTTATTAACCAATTAGTGAATTGTGAAATTTGATTTAGAGATTGCACGTCTTCTATACAATTATATTTTATAAAAAAAAACAAAGAATTGAATTCATTTTTTTTTTAAGATTTTCAACACTAATTGATCAAAAACTCAGCATGACAGTATTATGAAAGTGATACGTTTTTTAACTTATTTCAATTAATTTAAATCGTTCGTTATGACCATACTGTTAACTATTCAGGATATAGTAGATACAAAGATCTTGAGATTTATCAACGAATGCAGTTATTTGCAAATTAAAATCTGTACATGATATCGTCAATTTCAACATAATAATAATCTGATACAAATCACTTGATTCATCTATATATCCTCTTTTGCTTATAATAGCAAAAAATTATTATCTTGGAAATTCAGATCAACAAATAGATATATTATAAAAAATGACATTTAAATATGATTAATTTGATTTTCACATATGTATATTTTCCCCGTTCTATTAGAATTGTCACTCATATTACCAATTTAAATATAATAAATCCTGCAGAATAACTTACTATGCTTATTACTCTATTTGTCAATTTTCTCGAACAATTAATTTGTAAGATTTATTGGTGCAGAAAATGCACTAGAAATTAATACTAAATTTGAATTCCTAATATTAAGAACAATCAGAATCGAATAAAATCATAAACCAGTCATTCACTGTGATAGATTAAGCACTGAATGTCCTGGACAACCTGGTCATAACTCTAAATCAGTTCAGTTAGATTCTGATATTTACTGAACTGAAAACAGTAACATGATTAATGTTCAAACAGTGTACCTGATCATTTTTTGTCATTATTACAATCTGTATTTATTTAATAATTTTCAAACATAGACTAGAAGTCAGTACTATAGACTAAAATACTTCATCGATAGAAATAGATTGAAATCTATATTTTTAGACTTTCGTAAGACTTCAGTAACCATCCAGTAAACCAATAAACTTAGAATGTAATATATATTGAATTTTTATTGTTTCTCTGCACCTTGAGGCATTTATGATGAAAATAAAAATGCGAGTAGTATGTCTATTATAATATGAAATATATTTATAATTGTACAAATTAAAACCTACAACACTATTATATAATAATATTATTTTAAGATAACACTATGTAGAATAACAGTATGTTACGTAAACACCGGCAACTAAAGTCTTCATAGTGACATACTTTATAATTTGCCGACCCCATGGTGTATGATGGCTTACTGTTAAATACTCAACATTAATGGTCTAACTTTTAAAGGATATGCTGAAGATACTTCAATTATATATTATATATTCAGTGTAAGAAAAGGAATAATATAAGTATTATGTGGATGAAAAATTTCAAGGAATTATAATGGAACAAATTTAATATGGAATACCTTATATCAATAATGCTTTGAGAAAAATATAAAATCATTGTTGGCTAGGTAGCAAAAGAATGATCGATACGAATTGGTGACAAGCCTAAATAACTTGATATGCAGGCAAATACTCTTATCATGGATTACTAAATTGAGTAAAATACGTTATATCGATATATGTATACATTTGACAACGATCATTCGGATTATTTGAGTTAAAGGCAATGTGGAATAACACTATCACAACATCTAATTCCTACTTCACACTACATAATTTATATAATTACATATCATATTTGCAGACATTGACTAAATTGAGCAAAAAGAATACAAATACAGTATGATTGATTACGAATTAGTATTCCTCAAATCTCATGATTAATAGCACTTCTTATTTGGCAATACTCATTGAGTTGTCGTGGACGATATCACGTGCTTTCTGTTACAATATTTTATTATGCTGTATTTATGGCACATATTCCATGTTTTAAGTTCTATTAATACAAAGTATCAGACATTTTCAGGATACAAAATTAATTATACTATACCCAATTATATACATTAATTATATGGGTCTAATGGAATGTTCAAATTTTCTTTTTAAATAATTGCGTAATTTTGATAGTGAACTAATTAGGTTGCGTCATCTTAGATGTAAATTGTTTTATTGTGGTTAGTCTATATGACAAGGTACCATTAAGTAACTGATTGAACTTTTATTTGGCAGTTTTCAGCGAAAATAATATTACCTACTTTATTATAGATTATAGGTAAAATTCGATTCCAATGACTTCTGTGATATTATAAACCGTTTATGAGGTCATCAAAGTGACACATAATTTCGAAAATTAAATTCAATTAATTTAAATCTTCAATTAATTTACATTAATAAATTAAACTATATTGATTTGATAATATTAAATATATATTTTTTCTACATTAAATATTTAAATTGAATGCATTTCCTTTTGCTGGTATAATTGATTACAATTAGAAGGTGCAATTTAGATAAGTGAATATATAATGTCACTAATGTCAATATAAATAGGATATAATATTTATTCGGTACATCAGCAACTTCATATAAATACAAACTATAATGTCAATTTTTAAGAAATATGTTGAAATTTATGATGACTTATTTAAATAAAAGTTGCTCTGCTACCACATTAATTTGAATTTTAACTTTACCAAAACCTAATCGATATACGGGTTTGTATACAAATCTAATTTAAATTTATTAAGTTAATCTGACACAATAAATGGATCGTCGATAAAACTGAAAATCCATTAAATAAATTTATAATTCTTTTCATCCATTTCATGAAATCCAATAATTTTTGGAAAGATTAACACAATAAATTGGAGCTCACAGTTAAAATGCATTTATTTATTTTTTCTAATATTATCTTTAATATTTTTAGAAATAAAAATATTCTTTTATATTTTTTTAATTAAAAAATATTGTAAATAAATAAAATAAGAATTAATAAATTAAAATAAATTTAAAAAAAATTTTTACTTTTATATATAAAAAAAAAAAAAAAAAAAAAAACAGAAAAATATATAATAAAGTAAAAAGAAACATTATTATTGATTTCTGTATTTTTTTTTTACATAATTAACAATCGGGATTGTAAATTGATTTTTGACAAGGACGAGAACATCTATCCATTTGAATAATTTGTATTATACAAAACAAAATATCTGGCAAAATAAGTCAAGGCTATTATGTGCAATAAAGTAAAGACGCTGCATTGAAATTGTATTTCAGTCTGTAGTTTATTTAAAACAAACTTCTTTTCACACATATTTATTTTGCACAGAAACTATCAATAGCATAGATATTCTAAAAGTGTGTCAATATTAAAGATACTCAAATATATTTTACATATCTTATCCTAACTCACGTGTCAGAGCCACGAATCAGAAATCAAGCAAGCTAGGACTAGGATAACTTTTTTTAAGAAATTTAACACAATCAAAAACGGAGCAATAAATAATATAATACTTTTTTTTTCATGAAAACATGCCTTTTTTTTTTAATTTCCCGCCTTTAAGACTCATTCATTTTAAATAGCGAGTATAATCGTCAATTTATGAATTACTGATAGCAATGTAAAAATAGTGCTTCGTTGCCTGTTTAATATCAAAAATTTTACTTTCTTCTGCCCCCATTAATGGGTTGCATATAGCCAATTGCTATATGTAAAAAGACTTAACAGGCTATGCAAAAAAAATTGTACTCGTGCCTGAATTAAGTCATAACGTTTTGACACCACAACTATATATGTACACCCCATTCAATTCTTTTAAATTATGCAATATCTAAATTGATGGTTGATTGCAATTGAGTTGACGTATATCTAATTTTTATGTTTTAATTACAATTTAAAATTAATTTAATAATATTGTAAAATATTTATTTAAAAACGAGTGGTCACTGTAATAAACTTGTAACGTTTACACATTACAAGGTTTTATTTTCCATGTATAGCTATAATTATATTATAACTTATATACTTCTTATATATTATATAATTAATTTGCATATTTATAATTTAAATTTGTTCTATTCATTCAAATTGACTATGTTTGTTTAATACTCAAAGAATTCCAATGCAAAGCAGTTCAAATACTCGTAGTACTTTGCCTATTTATAACTTATAATAATATTATCATCTCCAAAACAATAATTTATAACAATTTTGTCTATATTGTTCCCATATATAATATTATTAATATTAATATTTTATAATTTTTTTTTGTTTCCTCTCGGGCTATTGTTAATGTGTTATTGATAAATTCGACGTGTGTAGTTACCAAACATAAATTATTGTTAAAGATTACAAATTGATTTTATTCATTTTTACAAATTCGAAATTTGTTATATTGCGTGAGTGAGATTTTTTCCTTATTTCCTTGCCACTATTTTTCTTTTAGTTTTTTTTTTTTATTTTTTAAAAAAAAATACTTAATTGGATTCGTTTTAAGGTAGTATAAAACTTTAAGCTTAATTTATTTATTTTATTTTATTTGATATACAAAACATAAATCAAGTTTATTTTTAAACTTAATAGTATCATTATTAATATATAGTATATATTATAATTTTTTTTAAAAAAAAAAAGAATAGACATTATTATTTAAAAGAAAAAAAAAAACATATTAAATAACATCTAAAATAAAAAAAAGAATATTAAAAACAATCATGTTGAAATATTGGTGTCAGATTAGATCCAATGACTTACTGATGGTTATCTCTTTAAAATATTAAATATATATCCAAACAATTTGTTTAGTGATTTGATTTATATATTGATGACTTTTACGAAAAAAATATAATTAATAGTTGTCTGTTCTTAGATTAGTTATGATGTAAGACTAAAGTATTTTAAAAATATTTAAACAAAAAATTTCAATATTGTAATATATTGTCTCATAAGATATTTTTCAGTTTATATAGAAATTAGTTCTGTTTTTATTGTTTATTTTTATAATTTTTTTTTGGATGAATTTTTTTTATGGCATATGCCCACACAAATTTTGAAATAACTCCATTAATGTTAACCTTTAATTAGGATTAAAATAATTACCAGACAATTTTTAAGGAGGAGCTTTCGCCGTTTCAGGTAAAATCAATTTATTAAGTTTAATCCATCCATAATTAATAGCTAGGACAAATATCAATGATATATACTTAATTACTGATTGAAAACAAAATTTGAGTCATTTTTCAGGAATTGTGAACATGAATGGATATCTAAAAATAATTCATTATCATTTTAATGATGTTGTTGATCAGACCACAGTAAACTGTATAGGATAGCGTGAAATTAATTATATATAGCCGTCTGCATAATATTGATCAAATATCAAAAATTAAACAAATTATGCTCCAATGGTGGCATAGGGTGGTATTACGATGTTAATTTGCAATTTCAATAAAATACATGTAATATGGAATTTACATTCAAATAACTATAATTTAAACTAGCCAACTAGAAAATATAAAATTAATCATAATTATTTAGTTACACATTTGAATGTTTTGATAGTAAGTCAGTCCGTTCGTCACCAAAATATAAAATTGAAAATTGAAAATCAGTCACAGGTTGGGTATGCAATTAAAAATTTTATCAAACATAATGCCATTAATTTTATTTACTGTAACACTTTCGCATAATTGAATTAATATGGAATAAAATATCAAACCACTTTAGTAGTATACACTTATATTGAAACATTGTTAGTATTATGTAAGAATTGGTAGCTTATTACTCTATATCTCCCCATACAGATTACTCTCTATCCCCCAGAAAATTACATCTTAGATCAATTAGTACGATAATAACGCATCAGTTTACACTCCTGAAGTTTTTATTTATTTTCCCGATATTTATTATAATTAATTAATTGTTTTTTGTAGAATCTCTTAATATATTTTACTGTCTCAATTGAATGACATAATGACTATGTACTAGTATATCCATAGATTGCATCAAAAATCAAAGATTCAAAATTAATTTTCGTTCAAAGTATCATATTCAATGATACAAATTACTAAACAGAATTTATGTCTTAATTCAACATTTTGATAATAAATTTAAAGTTTTTATTTTTTATTTTATAATGTTTTAATTTAATAAAATTTACTATTAATTTTCATTTTGAAATGAACAACACAAGTACTCGTATTTAACAAATGTAAATGGTAAGATGAACATGGTGTGGCAAAGGAATATTTAAAGAGAACTGGTTAATTTCTGATGTATAGCACAAATTAATTCAACTCTAATTAAATAAATAAACTTTGATATTAAATCATTTACATGCAATGCATTAACACTTTTCTGAAATTGATATTGATATTATGTCCACATTCAATATTATGCATATGTAAATGCATAGATTATGGAGAGATGTAGTATACTATATAATAAATAACAACAACATATAACACACTCCACATGCAATAATCTAATTTATTTCAGAATATCAAATCACTTGATGTTTTAATTAACTAATTAATTTTTGCATAATCTCATATTATAATTATTTATACAAATTGATTTATTTTAGCCACATCCTTTTCCATATCAACTTCTTCACTATATAGTTATATAAATTATTTTTCTGAACATTTTATATAATAACATTTTATGTTATCTATAATATATTTATTATATTATCTATACTCATATTTATATGCACTTATAGTTATGTATGTTGCACAATCTTCTTGCAAAGTACAACAAAATATTGTATAAAATCAATGATGATAATGAAATTAGCATTGCGTGCATTTTAATAATATTTAATTTTTTAGTGAGATGTTTTCAATTGGTGGGTTATTAATTAAATTAACAAAATATAAATAAAAGTGAAAATATATTACGATTGTGTTTTCTTTATTTTTTTTTTTAGGATGTTAACCCTTTTTTCTGCTCGTTTTGAAAAAAAAAAAAACTTTAACGCTTGTAAAATTAATGTTACCGTTGTATACATATAACACCCGCAGTGGTAGCAAAACTCAACTTTAATAAATTTTAATGTAACACGATTACTAATTGGATACTGCAATTAACATATATAATATATATATATGAATGTAGATACGAAATGCATTTAATTATATGGATATTTATTATAAATGGAAAGACAATTTTTCGAAAAATAATTATAATTGGACACATATAATAATAATGGGTTTATGGGATTATATGCGAAAATAAATAAAGATAATTACAAGTAAAAAAATTAATAGAACATAATTTTTAGATGTAAATTGGCAGCAATACTAAGTTCTTCTCGATCGATGAAAACTTAAATAAAATCAATGAATTTATCATAGCTCGTTACTATTATCATAAAAAATAATAAAAATAAATCCTAACAGATGATCTTGTTCAAAAAATTAGTTGAGTTTACCTGGTTAAAATTTAATCTGCACATTTTCATGAATGGAAATATGACCGTTTTAGATTTGGTTCACATTGCAAATTCACAATTTGACTAGAATATTTGATAAGTATTCTGTAACTTGGTCATGAGTACTTAAAAGTAACTTCGAAATTTCTAATGTCAATTCCGTAGAAGTAAATAGTAATTGCACTACAATTTCTGCAATTGAAATATATAAATATTTTTGGTTACGATTACTTTCTTACAAATATCTCTCTCGAAGAATAGTGATCCATTATTGGATTGAAATGTTTCGCATAAATTTCAATGTTATAAGTTCGTTATTTTCCAATAGTACCACTAATGACTTTATCCTAAATATGTGAAATAATAAAATTAATTCAATTAAATATTTTCATCATCTCATCCCTCAACATTGTGGGTACATTCTTCAATTGATATTTCAAATATATGCAGGTAACAGCAAATGTTTACCAAAAACAATTATAAATTGAGATTTTCGAATTGGATCAATATTATAGTTGTTCGACTTTATATCTGAATAATTTAGCATTGAGCGGTGCATACATTTAGAAGTTAACCATGAAGATATAGCTGTTATGTTCTGTATTCAATTTTAAGTGTTATAATATGTAGTACTAAAATATCCCATTCTTAACCATAAATAAGGGCACAAATTGAGATTGTCGTGGTAGGTATTCCAAAATCATTATTGATTGTCTTGTAATTAAGCCATAATCATCATCATATTTACCTTAACCTTTAAGGGGACACATGTAGGGTAGTATGACGAATTTGCCATTTCTTATATGTATATATTAATTAATATTCTGACAATTCTTTATCTTTCTAAAGTCAGTTTAATCTATCCATTTCATTACAAAACAGTCAAAAGTCCAAGACTTTACATTTTTTAGCATTAATTACTGTAACAGCACCCTGTACACTTTCATAAAAATGTACAAAATTGCATAATTGATTACCATTCGTTAATGTCACGTAAAAATAATCAATAGTTATTTATGTTATGTTGAATAAATCACTGATCAGAAAATGCATCGTCATGTCAATGTTCCCATTAAAAATTACTTAACTCTGGTAAAAGATTTTCGCTCGATCAAAGGTCTAAAGAATTTAGTGTGTCATTTTTATCTGAATATACAAGTTTTTATTTACATATTATCAATATATGACAGTTGATTAGCAAAATACACTATTTAGTTAATTAATTTATTCTTAAGTCAGATATTCATCTGATAGGAAAATATATTGAAAAAAAAAAAATTATATGAAAACAGGTACATGTTATGTAAGGAAGTTGCAAAACATACAATCGAAGTAAATATATTCAGCTACGTTATGAATTATTATGAAAATTATCAAAAAGTGAACATATAACATTAGCATTTTTAGATAAGCAAAAAAAATAATGATTAGATAATATCATATCTATACCTTTACGCCTCGAGGGCACATAAGATGGCATTACTATGTTAATTTACCATTTCAAATATGCATGTAACATCAAATATAAACTCAAATAACTATAATTTAAATTTGACAACTGGAACATATAATATACGATCAATCACAATTATCCAGTTACTCATTTTAATATTCCAATAGAGTGGTGCATAAATCCCCAGCTACCTAGTTTGCTATTAAACTGTTTTTTGATTCAGTCAACAACCACGACATTAACACCATCTTTTTAGCCTCAATCACATCCCATTACTGACATGTATCGTGATCGAATTACCGGTTACACCACGTGGATAATACAGTCAATCACATTGTGTGGACGAAATTAATATCAAGCTTATAAAAGAGATAATTTATATTCAGTTTTCTATACTAACATTCAAGTTTAACCACTATAAATATAAATTATTTTTAATATCCATTTTAGTTCTAGTTTTAAGTTGTCGACAATTATTATACAATGCAATTCGAACCGGATATTCATGTATGAAGTATAAGAATTAGGTTCTTATAAATACGACTTAATGTAATTCTCATAAGAATGAGGTCTATTGAATTACTCAAATAAATTTTCTGACCAACTACACATCAACTCACATTGTCTTGGAAACTATTGAGTGTGGTTTTACAGTTGACATTGACATTTGATGTTATACATATATATGTTGGAAATTAGAATTTAACATTATAATGCGGTCCTTTGTGCCATTGACAGGCAAATGTTAAGGAAAGAAAATAGAAGAAGATATGTGAGTAATGGTCTATGTAACTGAAATCAGTTTTTGACCAGATTTGATCGTATCTTTACAGTAAGTATTTTTATACTGAAATGAAAGTTTCATAATTAAATAACTGATTTATCTAACATCAACATATCGCAACAATCTTTTTACACTAAACACCTATTAGATATACTTGTAATTTTATTATTTTTTTATTAGTAAATGGAAAACAAGATATATTATTATCATCAATTCCATAGAAAATACGGTACTTAAGAAAACTTGTCTCATTTCTTGCTGATAATGTCTTGTTATTACATAAAAACGATTTTTATGCGTACCTGTAATTAGAAGATACTTTACATGAGTTACGTGTAGCATTATGTCCAATCAATTCTGCAAATTTTCTAATGGTAGGCTATAAAATTGTACTTAAGATTAGATA
>JANSTX010022028.1:0-15853 GCA_027564355.1 Penthetria funebris
GCAACCTGTGGACGCGTCCAGTTGCAATCAACTTTGCAAATGGTCTGCTGTCAGTGCAGACCATTTTCTGGAGTAATGTAAGTTAATTGGACAGAAATATAAATGTAAGTTATTTGTTAAATGTGGTACAATGCTATAACGTTATGGAATACCTAATGCACAATATCCGCAGTCTACATCGTTATTTAGAATGTATGGTGATATTTTTGATATATATATTCCGGTGTAAATAAGCGATGTTATACTGTTACCACAAATGGAGTATATACGGGCTATTAAAAAATATCGATTGTGCTGACGACATCTGTCTGCTATAGAGGGGAAATTAGAACAACTTATAAAAGATCAATGTTTCAACCATAGAAGATTGGTCCGTCTCTGAAATGTTCACTTTGTGGACACAATAAAAAATTAGATGATTTCCAACATATTTAAATATTTTTGCCAATTGATAGTACTTTGATAATGTCGTGCTTAGTTCTGTATGTGCTTGAACTGCCTCTGTTGAACTAGCCGAGATGCTTGTACCTCATTATTTATCAGTTAAATTCTGCTACTTTGTTTGGTTCTGGTTTTGACTGTCTGTATTTGTCCAAATTGCACCTGTTGAACAGCAGATGATTATATCTTATGCTTAACTCGACGAACTATGTAAAATATTAATATCTTTTACGATTACAGCACCTTTAAAATTGACAAAACAAACAAAAGATATCGAAATAGAAAAATTCTAATACAGAAAGTATTACGGTAGTAGTATTCTATGGCTGTAGGACTTGAAAGGCAACAAAAAACATCGTATCACTAAATATAAGTTGTTGTCAATAGGTGCCTCAGGTGCAAACAAAAAAAGTTTGTCGCCAAATACAATATTAATCGAGAATTTGTGAAACAGAATTGTCAATCGTTGGCGATACACTGAGGTGATGTTTTTTTGCAAAAATTGACTCGAAACCCCACTATGACCAACAAACGTTAAGATGATGATTATGATGATAATGACTTATGTATGATTGAAATAACGTATGTATAATTAAAACTGATTCCGACGTTAAATAATGCTGAGCACGGTTTACCATGTTCTTATTAACCGGTTTTAAAAGGAAGTTAATGTGTAGTAAAGTCATAAAAATTTGTGCAGTCAGACATTCAAATAGTTGACGGTTTCAAATAGTTGAGCTGTATCAGCATTGCCATGATCAGGGATGATGCGACGAATATTTTATTGGTCTTTCTTAAATTGTTGGTGATTTTTTGTAAACAAATTACTATATTCAAATCAGCACTGTCAGTTCTTACTTAAGATAAGAATCACGGTAACTCGATAACATACACTTGTCTCGATATTCACCAAAGAGTTTCGAGTAACTTTTGGCGTTTTCGTTTCATAGTGAAATACGGTCAATACAATTGATTGCAGTAAAGGATTTTCATCGTCGAATTGTTGCGGTATCCGTCGAGTAGGATTTTTGAACATTTCATCACATTAAAACTACTATTGAGTTATATTCGTTACTTAGATCTTTTATGTCACCTAGGCTTACGTCAAATTAGTATCATGCCATTATGTCCAGAAGTATGTATTTTTTTATTATTATGAGATTCGAAACATTAGTATACGGCAAATATGTTACAGTATTCCATTGCGTTGCAAATTAAATCTACACGTCAATTGATTGTGACAAATTGATGTCATTATATCATGCAAAGAAATGTGTAATAGTTTTTTTCAAATGATTTTTATAAAACACAATTATATATGACATGAAGATATATTATTATTATTATTAGTATTATTATTATTATTATTATTATTATTATTAATATCATTAATATTATTATTATAGTTATTATCATATTGAACGAGTTTATTGGCATATGGGGACAAAAAAGATTAAATCTCTGATTTGCAATCTGCAATTTTGTTAAACGCCTGCAGTAAATTTTCGGACGTTCGTAATAGCAAAAAATATATATTTTAATTTACATATTTAAAATATAAAGGTGAGGAACAGCATTTAAATACTGAGATATTTTATTCAAAACACTATTTTGGATTTTAATTTCGTATAAAAATTTACATAACAGCTTTTTTTTCCAATACCTGAGGAACCAAAAGTGAAAAACAAAGCCAAACGAAACATAATTAATATTGTTTTTTAGTAGAAACAATAATTTTAAAAGCAGACGTTTACCTCATTTAAAATTTGAATTCAAATTTTTCAATCCCATAAATTCTGAGTGGAATGAAATGTAATACGATTATTCTTTTTCATCCCAAATTTTTTATTACGATATTCAAAACTAGTATAAAGAATGAGAAAAAGTAAATTGAAAGCGATATTGAAACTTCGGTCTAAGCTTAAAACCAAAAAGTTTAACAATTACGGATGGTTTTGATTGATTTAGCCAAAAACTGTATTCTTTAGCTCAATTATATCATCAGCAGATTGAAGATGGTTTATGGACAATTGTACTGAACAATTCGTACGCCTAAACAGAAATCTACTACTTGTGTGTGGTCACAAATGCGGCCAATATAGTCAATGTGCCGAAAAAGGGTAATAAGAGTATGAGTAAGAATAAACAAATGTACAACGGAAGATAGCATCAGGTTTCGGCATCATGATTTATTGGCAAAGTTTTTTGCCAGCATTGCCAATCCTTAACTTAACCTATTTTATCGTCGCCATTGACCAATAATAATCATACACATAGCAATATTCAGTAGTTTCTTATTTCAAACATTGAACTTTTGTAACAACTTATTAGCTGTATTTCACAATACGTTTTAATTTCACGTTCAATTCTATCGAATGAAGTTGAGATATAACATATTCAGCAAGGTGATGCCACGACTAGTTTACATTAAAATTTAATTTACACGTTACCGGTAATTTAATTATTAACGGAAAATCATACTTCGATTGGTGTACAATATTGATGTAGTACCATAAAAGTTCACCTTCAACATTTCGGGTGATATGCTATTGGGGCTGGCTGCCTTGTATTGTAATGTAGACTTAATTTCACAATGACTTGGATCAATATCTCTACATCGACTAATATAGCTAGTTTTCTACATTGAATTTTACGCTCTGTTCTAAAATACTGATACCAGATAGTAAGTTTCGTTCTTGCTTTTTGAACTTTCCATTCGTATTCTGTCGAAGTTAGTCCAGTTCGTTTTCAATATTGATAAGTACCATTATTTTTTTTTTTATTAGCTTTGAGTTCGTTATATGTTATCTGCTGATTTTTATTTATGACAAAATGACCCATAACAGTGTAATTTCGGCCGCGTTACTTGCCTCCATCAATGTAAGGAAGCATTTCTCGATCAGTTTTGATTTGCATACCGACGAGGTAAGCGACATAATGGTGTGCATAGAGTTTTCGTACTTCCACTCCGCTCGTGTGGGATATTTGGTAGCGAATACTTTGCTAGGCAATAACTTTGGCGCCGAATAGTCAGTACCTTGCATAATTTCATGAGGTAACAGGTGCAATATGTTACCATGACCATACGGCGTTTCTTGAAAAGCGTCTAATGCTCTCAGTCTAACGGCACTACGTTAGTGTTGAGCCACTCCGTGGGCACCGTTCTTAGCGCCCCGTAATACCTCTCATAGCGCATCTCTGCACCCGCTCCATTTTTGTTCTATTGCAGCCTCTGTCTAATCAGATCAGTATACCATACATTAGGATAGGTCGTATCAATGCTGTGAACAACCAATGTACCACATTGGGTCGAAGTCCCCATGTTTTGTAAAACATTCTACTACAGGCTCTTTTACAACTTCTTTATAATCTCTTCCAAAACTAGAAACCATTGAAGAGGGGAGAGGACATCTCCCTGTGGGGTTCCCCCACGCGCATTTCTATTGATGAAATTACCTCCAAGCTTGCATTATTCTTGTTGTTAATGAATGCTATCCAGTTCCTAATCCTTTGCTCCACACCAAAGCGAAAGAGTGCATTTTTGATTGCTTCCACCTTTACGTTGTTAAACGCTTCCTCTATATCCAAGGCGGCTAGTGTGTATTGTTTATATGTCAGTGCATGCTCCACTGTGTGCACTACTTCGTGCAGTGCCGTCTCCGTCGATTTACTCCCACAGTACGCGTGTTGAGACTTAGGTATTGGAGTTCTTTCCAGTAATCTACGGATATTGTTATCGATTAGGCGTTCTAGGGTTGTGAGAACAAAAGAAGTTAAACTGATGGGTCTAAAATCCTTTGCCATTTTATGTCCCGTTCTGACCGCCTTAGGAATAAAAATTACCGTGACGCGCCTCCTAGCTAGTAGCGCACGTGGTTCAGACGAGCACAGGCTCTTAAAAAAAAAGTTCATCCATGGAATCTAAATCTCTTTAGTTACCTGTAGCATGGCTGGAAAGATACCGTCTACTTCTGCTCCGGATTTGTAAGGCGAAAAGCTACTTTAGGCTCTGCTAATCCTCTCTGACGTAAACATATCATTCTCCCAGCCATTAGAAGTACCTACATCATGTCGATTACATTATCTGTGCAATCGTGGGTTGACATAAGAAGCACCAGAGTTTCTTTTGGTGTTTGTCTTGAAAAACTAGGGCTAGAGTAGCTCTTAGCTAGAATTTTTGTAACTCTAGCCGACTCCCCTGTTTCTTTGATGGATTCACAGAAAATTTTCCAGTTTTCGCATTTGGCACATTTAATGGCTTTCTTATATTCCCTTATAAGGATGCCAGAAATTATGTCTAGGTATACATGGAACAGGTTGAGTTTCCTAGACCAGCTTTTGAGTCTATATTATTAATAACAGTAATTAATACTGAATCATATTATACACCTAAACACGTATACTTAACTGTGTATATATACTAAATATCAAAATGCAATAATTACTTTTTCAATAATTTGATTTCCAGTCGCCCACATTGAACAGAACGTACTCAAGTACATTCCAATTTCTTTCGCTTATGCTTAGAATTCTAAGTAAAAAATTTAAAATTGGTGATGTTGATCTTCGTTCTACCTGTATGAATATTACTATCGTAATAAGGAAATATAATAATTTTCAAATTTATGTATTATATATAATATGCAGTTGGTTATGAAAACCTAATAAATAAATGTTATGTAGATAGAACATAAACATAAACATATTACAATATTACAATTATAAAAATTAAAAAAAAAAAAAAGAGTTTTGGATGAATCTAATCAAGATCTCAACAACAAGAGCCAAACCATCAACAAAACAATATAAACAACTTTTGAATTTTAATAAAGAAATAACAAAAATACTGCTTATATTCTTCATATCATACAATGAAAAGCGTGTTATGAATACTTCTTTGTAAAATTATAATGACAAATTTAATATGTTTTGATGATTATCTGAAGTAGTTTTAAAATAAATTATAAAAATTTTTATTCCTCAGAATAAATTTCCCTGTGCATAGAAAAGATTTTTTAAAGATACTCACTTAAAATGAAATAAGAAACAAACAAACGGACAAAAAAATAAAAATAAAAATATTAACATAGTCTTTAGTAATTTGTTATGTGTAGTTGCTTTAATGACAGAATAGGTCAACAACTCTTTCTTAGGAAATATTTTTTAATAATTTTTATTCACACATTACAAATTAATTTAAACTGCTGGTTATTAAAGAAAATATGGCTGGCATTACTATATTTACTTTGCTTCTCATAATCATTAGAGTTTAATGATGGTAGGTTATACCTGCATTCAAGAAATTCTAAATTTGATTACTGAGTCAATTAACTTTATTATGAAAATAAGTAGTTAGTAGATGCCAAAACAATGAGATAATTTGTGTCTATTATATTGCCTATATCCAGTATCTATAGTATTTGAAAGCATTAACGTCACTTCACAATTTTGATCAAACGTAATTCATATTGTTATAAAAACTGCTAAGGTAGTTGTTTAATTTATTTAATGACTCTTCCTTATAAATAGTATTGGCTAAGCCGTTAACGAAATGGCTATGTTTTACAATTATCACAAATTGTAACAAATTTTTATTTAACTTTACTAATTTATTGAATCACGTAGTGTAGACGCTTCACTGTATATATATTGGTATAAATTGTATTTCGAACATTCTGGTATTTTCTCAATAGTTCTTTCTACAAACGGACACCATTCTAGATCATTTGCATGGGTTTTCTTGGATTATTATTCTTTATTTTCGATGTTTCATGTTTGTTGAATATTAGTAATAGGTGGGGTGGTGCAGAAGTATTTGTTGAGATTGGTGGCGTGCAGATTGTTGTGTAACAATATATGTAATAGTTATATTTAAGGATTACTATAAATTTTTTCCTCTTCTTCTTCTTATTCTTCTTGATCATATTCCTTACAATCCATTATCAATCTGTTTCCGCACAAGTTAATGCCTTGTGTATCGTCACGCTCTGCATTAAGCTGTTCCAATGGTTTTGAAATTTTCGATAACCATAAGTAGATGACCACGTTTCCTCGCATCATTTTTAATATTTAATGCCATTTTTACGCTGTGAGTTTTCTATATAAGTGTAACGTGATGATACTCTCTTAATTTACTAAATAGTTAGATGCTACTTTAAAACTGACTCGAATAAAGTTATAAAGGATGTTGCAAAATGTGTAAATGTTGAACAAGTTTTTTCATTTTTATTTTAAAGAATGTTTTTATACATAACATTTTGAACAATATTTCATTCATATGAACACCACGGCCACGTCTGACAAAGCCGATTCGAGTAACCCATGTTCGATGTTGACTTCGAGACCATCAATTTCATATGGTTTATGTGCATAAACTGATGATCACATAAATCTTGCAGGCCAAATGACTTAGCATACCGCCACAGAAAAAAGTCTAAAGGTCTAAAATCACACAAATCTTGCAGGCCAATTGATAGGTTCAAAAAGTGAAATAAGCGAATCAATAAATTTATCACGCAAGCTGTAAAATACGTATCACCGTTTTGTTGAAACCACATATCATTCAAATTATTTCCATTAATTTATGCTTCATCCGAAAATATGATTTTTTAATTAAAAAAAAATGACTAAGAGCTGTTCTAATTTCCAATCAGTTAAATGACGACGCATTAAATGATCGTTTGACTTCAGTTGTTGTGTCAACTGGATCTTATATGATGCTCTCTAACCCAAATTTTTTTTGTAAAATACGCCATACTGACGTCTCAGAACTGCTTAATTCTTGAAATTGACGTGAAATTTATAAATTTTGATCTTCATAAACACTAGCACTTACAGCATTGACATATGCTTCATGAAATTTATACATTTTGATTTTCAGAAACACTAGCACTTAAAGCATTAATATTTGCTTCACTACGAACATTTCGTTGACGTACTGGTGTTTTGATATTTTGTAGAGAAAAACTTGTTTCATATCTAAACACAATTCGACGTATAACTTCAGTAGGCGCTTATTCAGTTTTAACAATCGATCGCGAATTTTAATAAAATAATTAAAACAAATTATAAACTTTGTTTATTTTGTATAGCTTTCCATGATGATTTGTATGTCGGTAGTGAAAACAAACAAATACAAGCTTGTTGAAAAATGTATCACACCTAATGAAAGACCCTATACTTAATTCTTGAATGTTACTCCAGATCACCATAGATTCCTTTGTAAGAGTTTTTGACCTAGGTTACTCTAGTTTTGAAATTGCTGAAACTGTTAACAACTTAGATGCTTTGATGCTACCTCTGATGCTAGAAGAAATCAATACTTTTCTTCACAATAATTTAAATTCATATGCCGTTAGATTATCTAGCGAATTCGATGACAAAAGATTTCTCTACTTGAAACAAAGATTTCAATTGAATGCCTAAGACTAAAAATTACTATAATCTAAAGCTCGAGAATATATTCAAAAAAAATATTGAATCTATTTTGGATCCAAGCACAAGGCAGATATAGTTGACCAGGCAGATTACAACTTAAAATAATGAACAATTTCATCAATGATAAAGTTAGCGTCGAAGATGAATGGTGCTAGTTAGTAACGCAATATATAAAGCGATTGGACGAAGGCAAGTTAATATCCATGCGAAAAACAACATTAAACCATGATTTACTGTAGAAGTGAAGATTTTGGCAATAGAAAAACGGCTGACGTACCTAAAATACAAAAGCCTAAGATCCCCAGTAGAATAAAGAGTATACAAATTCATTAGAAACAGAATTGATGCCAAAATAACAAAAATTAGAAAAAAATACTGGAACGGTTTTAGTAAAGACATGGAACGTGTTTTGTTTGGTGAACAAAATAAAATTTTAAACTTTCGTAGAAATTGAAAGAAACCTGTAAATAATAACATACCTAAAATTAGGCATTTCCAAAATTTATTTACAAACACAGAAGAGTTTCATTACATACGAGGCACAGAGTTCAAGATAATGATTTTTATGTTAACCAACATCTGACTGAACAAGCAATTAAACTGAAAAATCTCCCGGTATTGATGATATCTCAAGCGATTGTTTGAAATATCGTGAACTCACCCTAATTACTACGATTGTACAATTGTTCAATAAATTTCTTGAACGTAAAGAAATGCCCACAGATTGAAGAACTAGTGAAACAATAACTATATTTAAAAGTGGCAGTAAAACTGATCCGAGAAATTATCGTATTATCACTTTATTATTGCCTGTGCTGTTAGTGCGTAAATCTGAATTATTGTTACAAATTTAACATAACTGTTGAATCTTGCTGAGATTACTCATTCTGACTACGCTGTGATCCATGTGAATCGGTTTTTCGGAAAACGAAATGGTTTCACCAGAGGATATAGTCTTTTCTCCGTTTTCCTTCCATCGAATCTCGCTTAACCCAAGAATATCGAGTTTGTACCTTTTCACTTGAAGGTATTACAGACATTTGAGAAAAATATCATAAATCATCAAAAAAAAATTTGCTGGAGATTTAATGATCACACTACTTCCATATTATCCATTCTCAAATCTCAAATAAAAGTTTTTTTTCCGAAGGTTGAGATGCTGATGAATTTATATTTCATCAAATTCGTAATGTGCTAATTTAAATATCTTATTGCTTCCGCCTGTGCACCTATATGGCGTAAAGGTTAAGATCGATAATGATGAATTTAAAATGTTCGATGATAAATTGGATCAGTTCAATGATCTATTAATGTTCTCGTTTAAAATAACCAACATTAATTAGATTGCCGTTCAGTCCAATATGTTCTGTTTGATTTGTTCTTTACTATTTTGTCAGCCTTATCTGATTGTCAATTTCAATAATAATAATATTTAAACAATTTTTTTCTAATTCTATAATAATAATTTATGTTTGATGTCAAAATGTTAAATATTTATTTAAATTTTATACAATGATTTCTGATTTAATGTTAATAAAAAAATTAATAAAAATTCATTAGAGAAAATGTTTTTCCATTCTGAATTATTGATAATAATTATCTTCAAATCTAAATTGGCTACCTTTAACGCTTGTAAATCGATAAAAAATGTTAAAAAACACAATTTTGAGAATTCTTTGACCACACGAATTATATCAAAATTGATGACTCGAAATGTTAGTTTTTATGATCAAATTTATATAAATTTTTTTCTCACTCATTCGCTTCTTTATCTCTACATATGAATTTTAATTTGAATTTTTTCATTAAAAAATAATGTGATATTGTCAAATAATTAATTAATGTTATTATTTAAATTCATCAACAGACAACACGCAAAGAGGTGCACATAAAATATAAGAATATATGCAAATTATTAAAAAATCATAACATAAAAACAATTAATTTAATAGATACGATCAGTAACAAACATAATTTTGAAAACTTCAAATTTGTTGTAATTACAATCAATATTTTGATTCATATTTCTAATGATTAAAAATTATATTTCTAAATGTATTCAATTCGAATTTTGTGTAATTCTTTATTAGAAAGCATAGGGGGGGTCAACATTATTTAACACAGTGTATGATCGATCCAATTTAACATTCTTCTTTTGATGATATTCCAAAACTTTCCAAAATTGTTCATATTATTCCACGATCAATGCAATCGAATACAATTAAAATATACAATAGTTTTTACCCTAATTGTTAATTTATTGATTATATGGTGTTTGTGTTGAACTTACCAAGGGTCATTGCTCTCACACACTCAAGTATCCCTTTTCTCGACAATTTAAATATTAATCCCTATTCACATCCCATATTTTACTAATAATAAGATCCAATATTAATGACATACTATATACTTCTGTTTTCCAACCTATATGTATTGCAGTGTGGTTTTAATATAACCACAACAATAAAGCATCAGAAGCTCTAATTCGTCTTGTAGCCGATCTTCAGTCAGCTAAACTCTCAACAATTTGAACTAGTACTCAGTACATCAGACCATTTGATGAAACTTATTTGAAATTTGCAAACCACCTATTTTATATCCATAGAATCTGTCGGACTCTGTTGAATTGCTGTTATTAATAACACTTTCGTTGTTTCATCTCCACATGGCTAATGACATCTAACTAGTTTCGTTGGATGTCGTTGCGAATGTATTGTGTCTTTATGCCTGACGGTTTGCAATGATAGTTAGTACTAACTCTACTATTATAATACATATGTTTAGTTTTTTCACGAAAGAGAAGGATTTAATCATCGGATAAAATCCTTTGTCTATTCTCCAATATTATCGGGTACAAGAGTCTGACGATTCGGATTAATCGTATCCGATATCAACGAAATATATTCGTATCCGGTATCCGCCAAAAATACTCACGGTTATCGATTAGTATAAATTGGTGAAAGTAAAAGAAAATTGTATTCGGTCCACTGGCAGGATTGTTAACTTAAGAAAATTAGTATAATTTATTATTATAATAATAGTTGTTCCTAACGTTTCCCATAATTTATTTAATTAAGAAAAGAATAGTGACAATTTTGGCAGGATTGGAAGTTTGTAATATATTGTCCTTCCGAATCACTTTTATGTTTGTGTCACGGACTGCATTTGGCAGTAGTTGAAACTTTTTATAAATCGAGATATTCGGATTCTAATATTATTGACGACGACGATGATGATAACGATGACGGTTTCCAAGATAATGCATTTTTCGATAATTTGAATGAAGAAGAATTCGTAGATGATGATGTCGACATACAAAAGAATCTAATGAACTTGCGGATTTTAATTAAGTTTTTGAAAAAATCTAGTGTTAGAAATTCAATTTTACAAAAGAAAATTGTAACTCTATTCACCCTATTTTATAAAAACTAATCAGAGTTCGAGTTCCAATTCAAAAAATACTAATTGAAATAAATGGACTTCATCTACTATCTGGAATAGATTTTAAAAAACTATCTAGCATAATGAATGCAATAAAATTATTAACATTAGCTGTTGAAATATTAGGAAGACATGATGCCAATTAATTAACAGCAAAAGGAGCAATACATTTTCTGTACAAAAACTTAGATGAATGTAATGACGAGTTCAGTATCACATTAACATCAAATAATGAACGACGGATAAAAGAACGAGAAATCTGCGACATTAACCGATACACTGTCATGTCTCACTAATAACTCTATAAAACTATCAAAAATTGTTTTGAAATTTGCATCTACGCTATTTCGTAGACTTTTTGAATCTTCTTCATCTATATCGGCTTCATCTTCTCCGGAGCATGTATATTTGAATTCAGATAAACCAACTACATTGGAAGCAGAACTAGATGCTGCAATTAATAATGTTTATTGTGATAATATTAATATATCCAACTTAAATATCAAAGAGAACTTTATAATATTTAAGAAAGCAGGACAAAGAAGAGAAAAAAACATCAAAAATTATTTGAAGTATTAACAGCATTACATCCATCATCAACAGAAGCTGAAAGGACGTTCTCTGTTTCATCCCAATTTTGTTGAAAAATTCGAACCCGTTTATCGGATTATTCTTTAAATTTCTTAGTTTTTCTAAAATATTTTTATATAAATGAAAAGAAATAAATACAAAAAATTTCAACTTAAACCAACAATTTTTGAAGTACGAGTATATTGATTTATTTTCTATTTTACTTGTCTAATTTTAAAATATCCATATCCGACGGTTAACCGCGGTTTTCGAAAAATGAAAACCGGTAATTATACTCGTAGTTGCTTTACTTTGCGTTTAATGTTACATGCATATTTACTTGCATCATAATGCCGCCGTATGCGACCTCAAGGCTTAAAGATTCAGAAGACATGCCGATAGACGAAAACTAGGATTTGTAAGCTAATGATATTCACCACTTTATAAACCATTCCATACGCCACACAATAGTATCGATAAACAATTTAATTTAATAGCGCTCAATTAGAGATTCCGTCAACATTATTGCGACAACCACACCAAACTTAGCATTCTGAATACCAGCTGTGCGTTCGTCTATATATTTTTTTATTTATTTCTAGTTAAAAAATAGCATATCAATTTTCAATTTTTGCATAATTTCACCACAGGTGATCCAATTTATGGTGTCAATTACCTAGATGTTATATAGTTAAATTTTTTCTGAACAGGTAGTTATTTTTGATCATTTCAAATGAATGAAAGTGGTTTATCAGAAGTTTATGAGTAAAGTATTAAAAATATAATATAATGATCATCAGAATAGTTCAATCTTATACATTGATCATAAAAACGTTGAACTACTTCATAACACTAACAATTCTCATTTCAATCTTATAACAATTTTAAATTTATGAATCTAAAATTTAAGTAACAATAAATCATCTCATCTGTGTATCCCAGTTATTGGTAATAGCTTTTGAAACATATAATTTGAATTTAAACTGAAACTAGACAGTGAAGTAAAAATAAGTTTTTAGTGGACCTAGATTATGGAAGACAGGTCAGAAATAATTACAATAGAATGCACTGCCGTCTTATCGCTTCTTGAGGATAGAAGCAAAGCTTCCTTGACCTATTCATCGTTCACCCAAGATTATACCAAAACTTAAGTTCACAATACGGTGACTATCTTTACTCAGTCGATTTTGAATCAGATCCTTACTATTGTCGCATTGACTGGCACGAATTCAAGGGGAAGACAACATTAATAAAGCATTTGAAAAACTTCAATTCGGATACCCATCCTTAACATTAACACCCACAACTTGACACATTTATCTCAAAAGCTTGAGGCTATCATCTGACGGAAACGATTATACCGTGCGAGTAGAAGAATCACAATAAATGATCATACAATCAGTTCCAAAATTAACAGCGTTAACAATATGATTAGAAATCAAATAATATGTCATCTACAACAATCAATATGATCAAATGGGAAATCAACGTTTCACGTCACACATAAATCAATTGATATTTGAACAATTTTCTGATTTGCCCGATAGGAATCTTGCTTCCGATTGTACATTGATGACCCAAATATTAACACGTTCCTTAGAACTCGGTTCAATACGCCTGAGTTTTCTGATCATCAACACTCAATGGAATTCTTAATGGTGGGCGAACTGCTATCGTTAACAATAATAATGTAACGAGGTGCCCTGATGCATATTCTAACATATTCATCAAAAGAGTATCCAATAAATTTATATGGTTTCTAAGTGCGCTATAAAAATTATGAGAAAGAAGGTCAACGTTTATACCAATTCTTAAGCCCGGAAAAAACCCAACTCTACTTACCATATATCGTCCGATTTTACTACTCTCTATTTCAAACATATATGAACGGTTTTTGACAAATAAAATGATCGAATACAGTGAAAGTAAAGACTTGCTTCTTGGTGGAGTAATTCAGGGCTCGATATTTGCAGCTATCTTGTACACGCACAACATAGCCGACTTGTCATCTTCTTCTTCCGTTCGCTACTGCACATCAAATACAACTTGACATGGCTACAATATTAAAGATTGCCAATTATTGTAGGCCCTGGAAATTGTTTAACGGATCACAACATAATATATAAATATTCATTAAAGAGAATTGCAAAATGTCTCGTACCTAAAATTCTCGCTTAATTTGTGTAATTTTTTTTTCTGAGATGTGTATTTCTTGGCGTTACATGAACAGAATCAAATACAAAAGATCCTTGGAATTTTGTTCCCTGGGCCTAAAAACTAGTCGACTTATTATTAAAAGATCAAAATTCTATGTTATAAACAACTGATTTATCCCATTATAACATACGTATTCATTGCTTGGTATACGTTTTCTCTGCATCAAATTGAGCAAATCCGAATTCTAGAAAGGTGGTTGGTTATATCGCGTTGTGGCAGAAGACCACTAGGATTTAGTGAATCGGTAAATCACAGAATTAAGCATCCACTATATCTCAATTTTTAGAACACAATGTAAGAATATATGCTAACAACGATATTCAGATCCACTACCACCAACGTTTCACTCCTGGATCTGCCCTGGTATATAAAATTATACAAAATCAACAGTGCACACACGAATTGCTATATATTTTACGTTCCCCATGAATCGCCACATTTATACTCCATGAATTGTATACTACACCCATGCAATTATGATATGTACTCCCATTAGACTACACATGCAATTGCATGAAATTAATTTTACAGTCGCGTAGAGACAAACATCATAATCGATGATCTAAATGGATTCTTCTTCTTCTTCTTCCTTGCCTTTTTCCTTATTCAGGGTCGGACCTCCTATATCTCAATCTATTTCTCCACAAGCTTCTGTGTTGTGTATCGTCACTTTCTGCATTCAATCTGTTCAAGTCATTTTGAACAACTGATAACCAAGTAGCTTGTGGTCAACCGCGTTTCCTTACATTTTTTCCAATATTCAAAGCCAATTTAACGCAATAAGTTTCTGGTCTACGCATTACGTGACCGAACCATCTTAATCTACTTTGAGTGATTATGTTGGTGATGGGAGTAACTATTAAACTGCCTCGAATATAGTTGTTTTGAATTCTGTCAATGTTACATCGGTTGACCATCTTAACATTCTCATCCCGGTTATGTGATCTCATTTTACAGCCCAAAATTTAGAACCATAAGTCATTGCTGGTCGAACAACGGCTGCATACACCTTTGCTTTTACCTTTGGTGGTATTTTTCGATCATATAAAACTCCAGACACTGATATCCGCTTGATCTAACCGCACTTTATTCGATGTTGAATATCATCATCGATTTTAGCTGGTTGTGATAAGTGATACCAAATATTTGAACTTTTCGGTAACGGGAATTGGATGACCGTTCAATATGATCGCGTCTTGTTGGGGAGTCGAATGATTACCATTAAATGGAAAATACATGTACTCTGTTTTAGTGTGACTGATACGTAGTCCGTTGGCCTCCAATACCGAATTCCACAGTTTTATTTTGGATTCCAATTCAATTTGATTCTCAATTATTAACATAGTCCATGACAGCGCATCCTGTATTGTACCTAGCACAAATTGCATAATAGTTATAAAGTTTAATGGGCTTAATGCAGAACTCTGATGCACATCAACGTTTACATTGAATGAGGTTGATGTTCCACAATTTGTTCGGATTCTAGTGCTAGAATTCTTATACATATCTTTGATACTGGAGATATATAGTTCAGGAACAGTTTAAGATCTTGATGCCTGCTAAACGAGATCTCTAGGTAGTCTATCAAATGCCTTCTCAAGATCTATAAATGTCATATGGATGTCTTTTTTATTATCTCTGTATTTTTCAATTACTAATCGAAGTGTTTCTATAGCATCAGTTGTTGATTTGCCTTTCACGAATCCGAACTGGTTTTCTGAGATATTAATTAGATCACGGAGTCTTG
>JANSTX010022039.1:0-15853 GCA_027564355.1 Penthetria funebris
TTAATAAATACTTATATATTATGTTGTGATCCGTTAAACAATTCCCAGGGCCTACAATAATTGGCGATGCCAATTATTTTTCTCTCGTTTTTATTTTGTGTTATATCTGAAGGCTAAACAGTTCGATCGGGATATGTAGATTTATTTCAAATATACTAAGAGTTAAAAATTTCTAACGGTAATTAAATTGATAATATTTGAATCGCAGGAATGCAACACGATTTGCTAAATTGTTGAAAAGGTTTATAATAAAATGCATCTGGCTGAAGCTTTTTTATGTTGACAGATGATTCAGAAAATAAATAATTTTTTTCTAAAATTACTTAGTAGTTAAGAAAAGTTTATAGGTAAAGCAGTGTATTCAGAAAAATCTTCTAGTTTAAGTTTATGGCTTAGTGTAGGTACATTTGGCAAGTTTATGCTACCTGAGAAGCATGTAACCTTTTACCTAAACACTAAAAATCTCAGCGCACCAAAAACCTTGTGTCTATCTATATTTTGCTAAAGAAGTATAAAAGTTCGTTGAATGATAATTTATGAATGATTTTTTGTTCTATACCAAATTTCATCAATTTTATTCTAGATAATATTCTTCCAATGAACCCTTAATAATGTATTTTATTGTATCCCTTCACATCAAAGCAAAAGTTGTACTGTATATCTGAATATCTGAAAATATTGTTATTCTTTTGTGTTAAATGTACATTTTTAGATTCTTCATTTTAGTATATATGCTGCATGCTGCATGAATGTATGAGTCGGGTATAATTTGTTGAAATTCGAAGCACTTACTTCAATGTGCTCAAATTGTCATATTCTTTTCACCATAGCTTTCACAATGGTTCATTAGATTTTGGATGCAAGAAGTCTGGTAAACTCTCGTTTATATTAAGTAGAATTGTATGTAAATCCCTAGCTTTCCTAATTTCTGGGTGAGATAGACTTTTCACCTTGCCATATATTGTAACAATTCGTGGTAGTTTAAAAATGGGTTCAGTAATTTATTTGGTAATTAAAGTCACTTCATTCGTTAGATATACTAGTATATTGTTGTGTGTCTAACTGATTCCAATCCAAAAGAATTTTAATAATTTCTTTTGAAACTATTTGTATATGTGTATAGTATTTAAAAATAGTTTATGAATAGTTTACTGGAAAACCTGATTTAATATTTTGCTATTGGTACACAAGGAAGAGACGACATCAATGTCCATAGACTTTGTACGATGATAAACTATATATTTGTATTCATACTATACCCTATACACATCTATGTATATATATATAATGTATGACATTAGTATATGCAAATGTTTTCAAAATAAACATCAACCAAACTAGCAACCTGTGGTTTTTATCTTAATTTATGTAATGACCAAACTGACAGATGGGCCATTAAATCGTCATTTTATTATTTTTGGTTGTTTTTTTCGTTACTTGTTTTATTTTTTTTTTGTGGTATACAAAAGATATGAATTACTTCAAATAAAATAAGAGATTTATAATTACTATATTTTTGTTTTCGCTTTTTTGTTTTTTAAAAAGTTAAGAAAAGTTGTCTGTTTTTATTGTGTATATTAATACTTGCATTATGGGTTTAAATGCAAGGTTATCAAATATAAGAACATTAAAAATATAAGGCGAAAACAGACAAATAAATACTTGTATGCATTTTTATGCATCATTGAGCAGAGTTAATAGTTCATTAAACTTATCTGTTTTTTGTTTTTTTGTTTTGTTTTATATATTGAATTGTTGTTGAAATTTTAAAATGAAAAATTAAAAATACTGTCATTGGGTTTCTTAACGCTCAAAACTTAAAGGCGCAAAATAAAATATGTTTGGATTGATTTTAATTCTAACGCTTATGATACCATATCATATAATTGGGATGAAAATGTTGGTTCCACTCAACGATAATCACAATTTATGTAAAATATACAATTTCGGTCAATATTTTTAAATAATAGCAGTGTAAACATTCAATGTTAAAAATTAACAGAGGTTTTTAAAATTTATTGGCTCAAGAATATATTAGGTGTGTTTTTTCATAAACTCTCTAACCACATTCGGCTACATATATTTTATTTAATTATGCATTTCTAAATTAAAAATAAAAATCCATATGTATTTAGTGTTAAAAAAGTGTTATAAAAAGGAGTTTTTTTTTCAAATAAAATAAAAAATTATTAGCAAACGTGATTTAAAAAAAAAAAAATTTTATTAATTCAATGTTAATCACATTACTCAACTGCTTATTAATCATTTGATAACAATCTTTTAATTACAAATTCATTAACACATTATTATTATTATTTTTTATTTTTTTTTAAATGTTTAACAATTATAATAAATATATAGTTGGTTCATCATCACCACAACAACAACACCATCACTATCATCATAATCGTATCTCATTTTATTTACTCACATAAACGACGTGTGTGTATGCCAAATATAATATCGTACGCGTGTTTATGAATTTTCTTTACATTGTAACGATTTTTAAAAATATTATTAAAAACTATAATAATAAATTAAATATTGTAAATCATAATTATAAGTACTGTACCATGAATAATAAATAAATAATTAACTATTTATTTCATACAAGAAGACGTTAAAATTAATATTCATCAACATCTTTTTTAAAACTAATTCTTTCTATAATGTTAAAAATGGTCTTCTTATCTGTTATAGAAAACAATATAAATGGTAACCTTTTATGTATAATATACTTCGTACCCATGCACATATATTACATCACAATAAATATGTTTTTTTAATGAATATTTTAAAAAAGATAGCGTGCTGAGAAAATTAAAGAAAAAAATAAATAAAATGTAAAGACATAAGAAATGTGTTGCTGTTTATTTAATTTTAATTTTTTTTTTGTAATTTTAAAAAATGCTTATAATATGTGAACAGGAAAAATATAAATTTAATTTTTTTTTTAATAACTTTGAAACTTGAAGTCAGTCAGTCAGTTTCTCATATAAATGCAAACTAAAAATCATGTAAATTTTTTATTTGAATGAATACGTTAAATTGTGAAAATATTTAATAATTATTATTATTTTCATAATAACGAAATTATGAGTTTAAAAATAAAAAAAAAAATAATAAAATATTTTCTTTGTATTTCTATAATTTTTATAACAAAACATAAATATGGTATAATATGTTTAAATTGTTTTTAAAAATGTTTAAATTGTTTTTAAAAATGTTTAAAACTTTTTTTTTAAAACAATTATAAATCCCTCATTTCTAAATTATTTTGCTTTATATGCAATTTAAAAAAATGGATAAATTTTCATTAATGAAAACAAAATTATTTATTTTTGACAACAAATTTTGTTTAACATGTTTTTTTTAAAGGACATTTATAATGTGTATATGTGTATATGTGTTAAAGTATAAAATTTAGTAAAAGATAGCGTATAATTATTATATATGCTAGCCAAAGATATGTGAATGTTTTCTATGGTCATTATTTGTGGTAAATGGACAGAATAGATTAAAGGTGACAGTATGAACAGCATGTTTTAACGTCTTTTGCAGTTCTACATGAATACATTTGCAAGTAGTGAATTAAGATTCAGATAAAAAAAAAAAAGATTTTCTATACACTGATGTAAAACGACTATAGTTAACTTTAATTTTTAAGTAACACCTAATGGTCCTGTTTGCCTGATACTATAGATATTTATTTAGCACGGATTATCGTAACTTTGATGTTTGTTTAGTACTCTTAATTCTTGCTATAATTAAAGGACCAGACAGAAGCTTCTAATTTCGAGATAACATAAGAATTTCGCTATCAGTAACTTAAAGTTCTATATACTTGTAGTCTGATTGCATATATTATTCTAAATCCATTGAATGCATGCTATTTCCGTATAGGTTTATGAAACCATATTAATCAACTATTTGATTATAATTTAATTTAAATATAATGAAACCTATGTATGGTATATCGTATATGATATGTATGGGTTCATTGTATTCAATTCTAATATTTTCGTTCTTATTACTTCACATCTCGTTGAACTTATCATAATAAGAAATATTGCATTTTTATAATTATTGCAATTTTAACTATTGTTATGAATGAAATACATGCAATTCCATCTGAATTATTTAACACACATAATGAATAAAACTACATCGGTGATCAAACATTATAATCATCTATTCATGAGTTCATTATATCGGTGGTATTATCAATCAAGGTGTACTAAAAATCAATGAAGGACATTACTGGTTGCGTTTTTTATTTTTTGTTTTTTTATTGTTCGTAAGAGAAAACTGATTTATTACATCAAAATTTCCAAATTATTGTTAAAACATTTTAAAGAACACCTGATGATAATACCATCTCTATAAACTATCATTACGATTTCAATATGCATGTCTTGTATTCTTCATAAGCCAAAAATTATATCACACCCATGTAAACAGATAAAGAATAGTTAAAAGATAAAAAATTAAATAAATAAAATATGAAATTGAGAAGAAAAGATATGACTAAAAAACAATCAGATATGATGATTTTTTTCCTTAAAGAAATTAAAAATCATCGGTTTTATATTCCAAAAGAGACCCCCTGATGTTTTATATTTCACTTGTCTAGACCCGTCCAAACATTCAAGGATCATCCATAAAAAATGAAATTTAAGACAGCAGGCACACTTTTCTGATACGTTTTTTTTTTCTTCTTCTTCTCATTTTTTTTATCATTTTAATTTTGATGTGAAAATCCACAAAAATTCCAGAAAAATTGTTGAAATTATTTATTACTTTATTTGTTGGATTTTTATATTTTTTTTAAACAAAAATGTTTGTTTAAAATAATTTTATCAGATTTTGTTGATCTATAATTATCTTGATTTTAATAGTATTTATTATCGTTGAATAAGTAAATACAAATGTTAAGATTTTCAATAAACAAAAAATAAGTTTAATTATTTTTTTTTAAAATAAAAAATCATTTATTTTTTTTTTCTGTTAAATTGCTAAAAATATCGTATGATGATACCTTCAAAGAGATGTTCATGACATTTTATTTTATTTACTTTTTAAAAAAAAAAATTAAATTATTAAATTATCACATCTTTATTTTGCTAATCCGATTTTCAAAAGGAAGAATTAAAAAACAATTTAAGTCCATCATAATGTCATCCAATGGTTTTTTAAAATTAAAAACTTTTTTCACCGCGATTGTTTGTTGATTTTTTTTGTTTTTTTTTTTGTTTTTTCTCTCTGGTTAGTTTAAAGTTTAAGTTTTAATATTATTGAATTGAAATCTTGATAAGCTTATAATTTTTTATTAAATACTTTGTGTAAAATGATGTGAACCAGAAGCCGAACGATGTTTTCTTTATAGTCATTAATTTATATAATTGGTATCATGGTTAATTAAATTTTTTAAAAAATCATTGAAAACATTAGCTAAAGTTGATGAAGCAATAATATTTAATTTTAAAAATATTTTGTTACAAAAACTTTGATAGGTTGTTTATAAACGAAAATATAATATGTATTCCGGCAAGTTAAATAAATGTTTTTTAAAAAAAAAAAGAAAGTAATCAATTAAATAGCAAATTAACAAAGAATATTCAATAAAATTTAAATGATTTATAATTAATTGAATTTTTAAAAAGAATAAAACCTAATGCCATTTATATATTTACGTTTTTAAGATAATGTATTTTAAATTAATGGCAAAAATATTATTGGTGATTTTATGACACTAATTAAAGTATTATTAATATTAATAAAGTAATCAATTAAATAGCAAATTAACAGAAAATATTCAATAAAATTTAAATTATTTATAATTAATTGTATTTTTTAAAAACAATAAAACCTAATGCCATTTATATTTACGTTTTCAAAAAAAAAAAAATTTTAAATTAATGACAAAAATATTGATGATTTTAAGACACTAATTTAAGTTTATTATAAATATTAAGAATTTTAAAAATGTTGATTTTAAAATATAACATTTACAAATACCTAAATTATAATAAATTAGTAAGTCTCTACCAAATATCAAATATTATATCCTTTCAAATGATTACCTTTTTTTAAAATTTATTATCTATTAGGGTTTTTAAAAATTGAATTTTATGAAAAATGGTAAATTTCTACGTTTCCAAAAACAAAAGTACTTATTTATTTTTTTATAAAATCGGGACATGCGGTTGCTGCTCTTAAAGACATCAGAACTCTTCAACCAATTGACTATTTGAATATGCAAAACATGTTTCATTGCTAGTAGTGTCCTGGCTTATCATGAAATGGTGCCTCCTTATTTTTCGAAAAACTTTTACGGTTACTTTCGTATACTCGTATTTTCAAAGTTTTCAAATTTCAATTGCGAATAATCTCAAATTTAGCGTGCACAATAATTTTTAAAAAAATCACAAAATCTTAAATTGTATTTGGTAAATGTAAATTCGTTTATCGGTGACTTGTTAATTAAAATATTAGATGAATATAAAAAAAAAAAAATCACTCATAGCTCTTCCGAATAATAACATCTTTCACAAATGATAGCTTAAGGATAAAATTCGAAATGCAAGCGTTCAAATAGCACCATAAGTCTGTTAAAATATACTAGATGTTTGAAGTAGCAAATTTGAGAAAGATCAGCTATAATTATTCTGAATATCATCATTTTTCCATTTGTATATTAATAATCATTCATGTATATTTCAAATACAAAAAGATAAAATATTAAATAAGAATATTCTCCAGAAGATCAGCTTTTAAACCGGAAAGCAACGTGTAATGCTAATTTATTAATATATTCAATTTCAAGTAGAATTTAATTTCATAGTTTCAAATATTTTCTCAGATCTGAAAATAATAATAAACTTTACGGTAATTGATTTTAAAAGGATTAGATTACATTTTGGTTTTTTCTTTAATCTATGCTGGAAACATGTTAACATATCCATGATCGTCTATAAAGATATAATTTATACTGGTGTTAATAATATTGATAATAAGTGCTTATACATTTTTAATAATTTATAGATATTATTATTATTTTAAAATTATATTTCAGTATAGAGAACATGGGCAACGAACAGTCATCTCTCTGACTGTCGCCTTCACTTTACTATGTATCCCCGATAACGGGTACTAGACTCCTTAATGATGGTTTGTCGCCAAGTTTTTTCTTGGAATTCTAGTTAAATGCAATGCATTGCAATATCACCGACTGGAAAGACAGGTCGCGTCAACATCTGCCAGCCTTTCATGAACGAAACATGTAATTGATATGCCAATTTTCATTTTTTTGTTCTTGAAACAATAATTTTTAGCTTAATTTGTAAGATACACTCAAGTTAACTGTTTTAGGATATTTTTATTATCAACCACACATTATTTGGAATATCATCGATCCAATATTAATGTAATGCCATCAAAGTCCATTTATAATATTTCGGGTGCTATGTTATAGGTATAGTTATCCGTTTGTAATTTCACGACGCCTTTGAGTAGAATCCATGAACAGCGTTTTGTCGCTCATTGTCCAAGTAGACTTTGTAACTCTGTAAGTCTATAACTGATTCAAATACTCAGTATATTCCTCAATTAGGAAAATGAATTTTATTTCCTACTAATTGAACACATAACCGCCGGCGGTATTGTAAGCACTTGATCACGAATTCGATATTCACTTATGTAGTTGATTCTAACTCATAAGACAACCTTTTTGTGATTGAACCTTATTCAGATAGTCAATATTTACATACTGATAAGAGGGTGGTTTTAAGTTAAAGTAATGTGATTATCATCATGTGATTGACAATTGGTGTGTGTTGATTTTAAGTTTTGTGGTATTCAATGGTCGTGGATATGACAAATTGTTTGTACACGAAATTCGTTAAATTAATTAAATAACAATGCTATTCATTATTTGTACTTAATTTTAGATTACTTTTTTTTTTTTTTAGCTAAAATAAAGCTTGGTTTCGTGCTCTCTGGGTTCTTATCAAGCATAAGATTTTTGTGCACATTTGATGTTTTATTTAAAACATTCACACTAATTGTAGATTAATTACAATTTAATTAAATAACTAAACAAATTAATTGTAACCCTTTTATTAGAAACTCATGTTAATTCATTTTTAATAATACACCCTTTAAATTATCTCATGACAATAAAATGATAATTTGAAAAATGTACAAAAGGTAAGAGTATTTTCACGCCATAAAATTGTTAAACAAAAGTGTAATTAGAAGTGGAAGACCTATTTTGTAATTTTTATTACACCCATCATATAAAAAATTTGAATATTTATTTTATTTTACATTTGAAAGAATCATTTTTGTATAAGGGTAGTGAAAATATAGTGCCTTTGGTAAATCATACGCCAATTTATGATGATCGTCATATTATTTTCGTGTCATCTAATATTATCTTGCTTCTTGTTATATTTGTGGATAAAACGTTATTTATTAATACGTTTCACATCGGTGGGTTTTTTCACTTATTTTTTTTTGTTCAATTTAAACATATTTTTGATATATCCTTAAAAAAATGAATTAATTTGTGAAATTTGTTTATTCGTTAAATGCTGCTAGTGCGGTTGGTAAATGGTAAGGTGTATATTTCTATTATGGTACAAAATAACCACGGAGGATCATACTATTAAACTTTAACTGTATATATAAATTAGAAACTTCTACTATTTTGTAATTTGAATTTCTCAATTGAATTTTCTTGTGCATTTAATTTTTATATTATTTACATATTATCTTTTTTTTAAATTATTTATTTCTAAGGTAAATACGATGTTGTGTAAAAGATTGTGGTGTTTAAAAAACACAGAAAAAAAAAATTGTATACTTTGGTATATGTTTAAGAACAAAAATAAACTTAGAAATACATTAAAAAAAAAAAAAAAATTAAAAAAATGTAACAGTAATATAATTTAAGTTTAAGCATAAGAGCATCGACAGTCAGATGTTAATCTAGCGTTAAACATGCAATCCTCCAGAGTAAAAGAAGTGCATATAAAATTATGTAAGAACAGCAAAAAAATAAAAATAAAACACTATAATATTAAAATTAAAAAAAACAATAACAACACAGTGGCAATGTAGAAGAAGTGCATTTTTTATAATACATTATATTGTGTATGCATTTATGCAAGTGCAGTTGATCATTTTTACGTTTTTGTTTTGAATATCGTTTTTTGTTTTCAAAATGCAAGTTAACGTATGTGTGCATTGCACTCTATGATGGTAGAAAAAAAAAAATTCATCCGACGAAAGGTAGAATAGTAGCTAAAATATATGTTTTAGAGTCAGTCATACTTTTTTTTTTGCATTATTATTTTCTTGTTTTCTTATATTACATAGGTGTACTTATAGGTGCATTTATAGGTGTAATATTGTGCAATTATACAATGAATTATAATACACATTATCAATATAGTAAGAAAGTTATTTGTTATTCTTAAAGTTTAACTTTTCCAATAATTATTAAAAACATTTCTATCTGGACAAGTGACAAATTTAAATCATCCTTAATTTGCCATATAACATACTGATTTAAAGTTGATTGCGTAACCTTGATTGAATTATGTTTTCTTATTTAGCAATTTTAGCAGTTAACGTTTGTTAACTCTAAATAATTTCCAGTTGGAAGTTTCCAAAGAACTAATTTCAGAAATCTTATTCAAGAATTTCATCTTCTCGAAAAAAATGTTCTGCATAGTTAAAATGAATGCGATATGAAAGTGCATCAAAATTTATCACACTATCAGCAAATGCATCCATAAAATTATCAGAACGTTAGTGCGATAATCGAACATGTGTTTCTACGCGTTTATTTATTATAATGAATAAAGTCTAATTTTTATTATCAATTAACTAGCCAAGATTTTGAATCTTTTTTTGACTTGAGAGAAAAAAAAGGACGTAAATAATGATCATCACGAGAAGTCATATTCCTTCGGCATGAAAATTACAGAGTAATTATGAATAGTTTATAATAATTGAAGGAGATATGGCGGATTGTCATGGAAAATTTCTGGAATTCGTGTGGCACCAACAACCAATTGTTTAAGTGAAATTATTTTGCGATGTATTTGGCTTCAAATACTATGATTATCGCCGGGATACCAGAATCCACAAATTGCTGTTTTACCAGAATCCACAAACCACTTTTTTTATTGGTAAAATGTTTTTTCAACCAGTTCGCTATTACTACTGATTGGTTTCATATGTTTCACACAAATATTGATGATTTGTCGTTTATCATATAGATAATGTTGTAAGTTGTATATACTACAAGATTATATACTACAAGATGTGTGGAGTACTATTGTAGGTTCCGTTAGCGGTGCTGATTAACCGCAGTATTACAGTTTGCATTTCAGCTTATATTCGATTGTTTAAATAGACTATTGGTGACCATTGATTCTTAAGGGATAAAATTTGTTGTACAAATGAATATAATTATATGTAACTCATGTTGAATTCATTACCTGTTGATCACTAAATAATTTAATTAATGAATTATTATTTTTGAAATAAAAAAAAGAAAATGGAAAAGCAGACTTTAATTAACAACGTAAATCATAATTTTTGAAAATTGTTTTATATCAAAATTGTGCTCCTATTCATAGAATTGTCATTAATAAATCATCAGATAAATTATGTATGTATAGTCAGTCTCTCGTATACTTTTGCAGATGCGATACTCTTTTCATAGAATTGAAAAATATTTTTTGGCATCAATTTACAGTATATGATAAATCATCAGAATGAGTTGGGCACAGAAGATTCAGTTATACATTTTTTTTCAACACTTTGTCACGCAAATACAATTATTTATTAATAATAATTTCCACTTTAATTTTATCTTCAAAGAAATCAAAGAACCAAACGTCTGATAATATTTTCGCTCATTTTTATTGTTTTAGAAGAAAATTTCATTAAAAAAAAATCTTTTCCATTTTACAAACAGTTTAATATATCATATCTGACGTATTACTAGAAATCCGGCTTCATATAACATATTTCATTTTAACTTAACATAATCAAATATATCATCTTACTTCGTATAGTTAATAACAACTCATATATGGTGGATGACTATATGGTTATATATGAAATAAGAATTTACTATTATAATTTACATGATTACAAGTGTTATTGTGTGTACCACAGAGCAGAAAACTCTGTCAGCTCAGTATATTTGCAGTTTTGTTATTTACCATTTCTATTTTGCAAATTTTTTGCCCGTGTTATGATATATTTTCAGATATTATTAAGATCGTAAACAATATTGAGTTACTATATGGGTACTATATGGGTACTATGGTACATATAAATGTATAAAATTGTAATAAAACTAATTGGTTTATACTTCGGAGAGGGTACTTTATTATATTTGTCTCCATATAACTTTATTTATAATTTATTTGTTTATGAAATTGTTTCTATAGCTGTTTTTTTTTGTGCCGCTATGTCGCATCTAGAGCCATGTAAGCATACGAGATGATATATGATATTGTTAAAATTATCATGTTAAACTAGACCCATTTAAAAAAAAAAAAAAATGTAAAATGTACTTAATTGAATTAATTAAAATTTTCTCTTTTTCAAAATTAATAATCGGTAGCAATGTATAAGGTATAATGAGTGTAGTAGCTACCGAATAACGTCTTGAGATTGCTATACCTCTATTTACCTCTCCGTAGTATCATTCGAATGTACATTCAAAATATCACCACTTAACATATACAATATGGAATTTGCCATTCAATCGACTGGTTACAAGCTACTTAGATATGTATTTATTTTAACACCTCTGCTAGCTCGAAACTACGTCCAGTTAAGGAGCCGATGTTCCAAGTACATACACTTATGATACTATTTGTATCTATGTCTTCTATTTGGCTGTTGTTTTACTGCCGGCGGCCTTCTGACGCACAAAATCAGTAACCCAACTCACTAGTGCTTGAGATGCCAAAATTGTTCAATTTGAACAATCTTCACGATTTTCATTTTCACAAAATTCTGACTAATCCTGGGGGTAACTCGAAGCCGAATATATTTCTATATGTCGCTTATGAGTTCCTTCACCAATTTTATGTTCGGCTATTATCCAATTTTCAACAATAATAACCTAGGCTATATTGCTCTAGAAATGGCGACACAGTCGTCATGTTACGGTCATTTCCATAGTACTATCAATATTTTAATAAATTTTGTAACTATGAGCAATCTTTATGATCAATTACCGGTGATAATTCGTTGAAGTAAAGATGTATTGAGTAATCTCGGTGATATCTTTTCACTTCATTTGTCACCTTATTGCTGATAATGTTAAAACAGATGTAAGGTTCCGTATACAGAAAGCTGAACAAATAGTCTATAGTAATAAAATTTCAAAAAGCCATCAAAACTAAATGTTTAACGGTACTATTGTATGATTGTGACAGTTAGAAGGTGACAAATAACATCGTATCACAACTTTGAATTTTGCTAAATTCAATATCAAATGATATTTTGTATGGACTGGCAGATCTAGAGGCGATCACCATGATACGTCATACTCTGAGGTGGCCAATTAGTAATATTGCAAAATTTAGTACCTCAGAAAAATAAAAAATCCGATCCCCCTAAAACAATGTGGCGTAGAATTTTCATTAAAAACTGTAGTACTAGTAGTAAAGGGTTTATATGCTAAGTGAAAATGTACTGACTATTGATCGTGAGTAAAATTGTAGTTATATGTTGACTTTATGCTCTGCCGAAATGTTGTAATAAAATAATGGTTTTAAAAGAAAATATTAATATTTCATTTAACGAATCCATAATGTTTAATTGTACTGCAAATTCAATTTTTTAAAATTGTCAAAAAATTGTATTTCTTATTCCGTTCTATCTCGATTTTTTTATTTTCTTCTATTTAAAATCTCATTCAGGAATTATTTAAATGTTAAATTACAAAAAAAATTGGAAATCATATAAATACATAATTTTTGTGACCCCCATTTGAATTATCTTCACAAAATTTATTGTGATAATAAAAAAAAAAAGAAAAAAAAGAAAAGCAAAACCAACAAGAATCCATTTGACGATTTATTTTTTAAGATAAAATTATTAAAATGTAAATTGTTTTAACCTTTAACATTATAAAAATATTTTAAACTGTTCAGAAGGAGAAGAAAAAATAATGAAAACATTTAAGAAATCTCTTTACATAAATTTTAACACTTTATATGGTCCATAAAAGAAAAACAAAATAAGAATTAGATGGTCTTAAGCAGAAGTCATTTGCATTGTGTCATTTCAAAAACAGTTTTGTATATGCAAGGTATTTTTTGATTACTTTTATTAGTTTGTTTGGTATTTGATTTATTGTGATGAAGTGGACACCAATACTATTGACATAAAATTAAATTTAAAAAAAGTACAAATTATTTAATTTATATATAAGAAGTAAATTTAAAAAAAAACACTCACTATTTTTTTTGTTTCTTATTTTTAATTTGAAAATTTATTTTTAAATAAAAACATGTATTTTGTTTTTTAAAAACTAAATAAAATAAGTAGTAAAAAAATGATATATTTTTTTCTTCATTTTTAACATACGTTGTCACGTTTTAAACATATATATTTTCTTCTGTTTTGGTTGCAACTCGTTATTACCACTTTTAAAAAAAAAAATTTAAAAAAAAATTAAAATTGCAGAAGCTCAAAAAAATGCATTCCTTCATGCATTCCAACAAAAATAAAAAATGTCTAAATAATAATTTATAATAATTTTTTACAAAATTCTATATGATAGATTTATTTTGTTTTTTTGCTTTTATTTTTGTGTTTTACTTTACAGTGATGACCTTTTAAATTTAAATGTTTGTTAGTCGTTGTCATATGCAAAATAAACTGTGATCACTACTGCCTTTGCCTGGAATGTACTTAAGTTATATATTTATTATATAAATAAAATATTGTTGGCTAAGAAGTAACAGAAACAGAGTTCTTAACACAGAAAAAATAAAAGACTAAAAATAAGAACCATAATAAATATTTTATATTAGTAAAAGCCATATAATCTGATAAAAGACATGTAAAACTTCTTGTAACAGTGAATATATCAGATTTCAAGCGATGTGCTCTCTCTGAACAAAACATTATCATATATTACAAAAAATGTCCCATGTATTTTGCTATAAAAGCAATTACTATTTATCATACTCGTATAATACATTTATTTATGTGTATTTGTTGCTTTTAAAAAAAAAAAAAACATACTACTTTTAAAAAATTCTGAAAAAAATACAACCAAAATGAGAAAATGAAAAAAAAAAACCATACCTAGTGTGTATAATACACCTCTATAAACATTTTGTTTTAATTAATTGAAATTGTTATAATGTTTTTAAATTATTGAATTAATAAAATTATATTTTTTTAAAAATAATAAATTTATATTTTTTAGTGAATGTTCGTTCATACATTGTATATAAATAAGTTTTTAAAAACATTAATTGTTATTAAAATAAGACGATACATACTCATAAGTTATGGCTGGGAAACTTTATAGAATCTAAAAATTTAATAATTTATAAAATTTAAATATGCTAATTATTATTGAATTTTTTATTAGAACCATTTTTTTAAATTCTCTTAGCTGAACGAACGAAACAGTAAGGCTAAAATTTACATTATATTTACATATAGTTTATTAAACTAATCGAAAATACGGAACAAATTATAAATTAGAATAGACAAATTATTAATCAATTTTATAAAATATAAAACTTTATTATTAATTATTTTTAAAAGTGATTAACATTTTTTCTTAATAAAATGTCCATTAAAAATTTTCATATTAAAAACAAAAGATCTAAACGACGAACCCATTATTTTATTTAAATTAACATTGCAACCAATTCTTAAAACGTGCTTGTCGTCTGATATTAAATTAAAAAGCAATTTATTTTTTTTTTATATGAGCATTTTAATATAAGAAATTAAAAAAAAAAATACTTTAACCAATATCTACCAAATATACTAACCCTGATAAAAATAATTAATTAAATATATATCACTGTTGTGTAATAATTAAGATAATAAAATACGACTTCAATGAATAATAGCCATTTATTGCTTAACTCTATTTAATGGCTTCTAGCCTCTTTTTTTATCATCATTATCATCATCATTATTTATTAAATTCCAGTCTATCATATATCATGCAATATATTAAACTGAGCGTCTCAGTGTTCAAAGATGAAACTATTATTTATTTTTTAAAAAAATCTTAATATTTAACTAGGATATGTAACATATTAATGTAATACTTACGATTCAGGACTCATTTTATTGTAAATGGAATTAAGTTTGCGTATTTTTATCGAAGCTTAAGAAATATCTATGAGTATGCAGCGACAGATAAGCAAATTCCTCTGTTGGTAAAGTTATTAAGGATTAAATGATATAACCTAATTATTTTAAAAACAATCTATGTAGAGGAATCGCTATTCATTTTCATCCATTTGACCGATGTGAAAAGAATTGTGTATAGTATAACCCGTAGATGTACAGTAGGCACTTGATCAGGAATTAAACTAATCAGAATAGTATCACCTCAAATTTGGAATAGTTGATTTCAAATGTTTTTTTTACTTAAAACAATCTAAAATAATGTAAAATGTAAATTTTACCTATCAAATAATTTTCTGTATGTGGAAGAAAACGAAAGACCTAAAAACGACGAACCCACGTTTAACATTTATTTCCCTTTGCAAAAATTTATGTAAAATTGTAATAATTTAACGATGTTAATTATACTGAAAACGTGTACTTAATA
>JANSTX010022050.1:0-15852 GCA_027564355.1 Penthetria funebris
ACTATATTTACTATTTAAAAAGTAAACAAATTTGACAAACATGTGAACATATGCAACCAAATATAGAATCTTCTTTTCTAAAGTCTACAAAAAATGGGAAATCAGCTGATTGCCAAACTTTAATTTAGGTAGTAAAATGTTAGTTTCATGAAAGTACACCAAGTTCCAATCCTTTTGTGTCGTGGTTTCTGCTCAACTGCGTAACGATTAATAGATCGAATGCCTAACCGTATGAAGAAGAAGAATGAATACCAAGAAGAATAAAACTAATCACTGTATGTATAGTTATACCGTTGTAAGTAAAACACAATGATTAACACATTCCAATGGGATAGTCGCATAAGTAATAAATTTCCTTTTATGATAAATATCGTGTTTTATTGACTTGGTGAATAGGTCTCAACACCAACAGCTAAAATTGTATGCACATAATATATTATTGATTTATTCAAATATATAGTTGGTCATCATCATCAACATCATCATTAGAATCATCGTCGTATACACTGCTCTGATATAGCTGATTTTCCTAACTTTATAAAGTTACTCGTTGGCACAAAGTTGGTGAACTGTCTAATGATTTGAGACAATTTACACTGTACTATCAGACCGTTCATTGGTTATCTGATGACAAAAGTCATCTATACCTAAACTAAATTCTCATAGAAATTGAATTGTTGTAATTAGTTGTCATTTCTAATGCACATTTATGTATAATTGATGTACAACATAAACATTTTAGGACATTTGAAAAAACACTATTATATAATTTGTTGCAATTAGATTGGCATGCTGAACGTAATGTAAAATTTACAAAAGACTATGATTGGTGACGAATGGAGTGGCCGACTATAATCGAGGTTAGCTATCCAATCTTTACCACCACGCGGTGTCACTGGGTAACTTGATCACAGTATATGTCAGTAATGGCGTGTGATAGAAGGCTAAAAAGATGGTGTTAATGTCGATTGGTTGAAAAAACAACTCAGCAACAAACTAGCTTTGGAATTTATACATTACTCTACTGAAATATTCAAATGAATAACTATATAATTCTGATTGATCCTACATTTTCCGGTTGGAAAATTTAAATTATAGTTATTTGAGTTTACATTTTATGTTACATGCATATTCGAAATGGCAAATTAACATCCGTAATGCCACCCTATGCGCTCTCGAGGCGTAAAGGTTCAGATGATGAAATGATGATCCATATATAATCTGATTCGGAAACCTTATTCAGAATGTAGTCAATTTAATAAAATTTAAATACTAAATGTTTTGTTAATTAATAATATGTTAAATTAGTTACATATTTGAGTCTCCCAGAGAAATGTACTATAATTAGATAAATTGTATTATGTTCCTGTACCAAATTCACGACTTCATATAAAATACGCCTCAGAAACAAACAATAAAAATATTATCATCGATTGCGATGTTAGATGTACAATAAAATCACAATATCTAAAACTGAAGTTTCGTGTATTATATTGAATTAGTTACCTTACGCTTTACTTATTAATCATGGAAGTATGTAATTACTTTCGTAATATTAACTTTTATTTGTAACATGGAATTATTTGTTTACATGTATCTCACAATTCACACAACTTATCTTATTAAATTTTAAAGAATATTAATCAGCACATTTTACTAGTTATTTGCTATTCAAAATCTAACATTCTAATTTAAATAAAATATAGTGCAAATTCAAACGTAAAACATAATTAAAACGTATTTTCACATAAAAGATCACAGTTTGACAAGTGTCAAATTTGTATACTGTTTATATATGGTTAACCACAGTTATCGTAGCAGGGTTGTCTATTCAACTATAGTTCATCTAGTACCACTTAAACTAGGGCAATGCTTTTCCAAAATCAGTTTTGTCAACAAAAAAGTAAAATCGAAAATAAATGTTAATAGTAAACTTAAAAATTAAAAATTTGAAATCAAGGAAGTCAATATAATGTTCTGCGCATGCTGGAAAGTTGTCAAACTTCTAAATTGGCAAATCATGTGCGTTTGTTCGCTTCAAGCGACAAGAGTATATCTGCATATATATGCTAAAATATGTAGCGGGAGTGTTTTAAACTTTTAAATTATTGATTTTATACATTTTACATAATTTTATTGAAATTTGAAATATTTTGTTTTTCAAATTTTCGACTATTAATTTTTCGACCATTATTTATATTTATGTAGTACTACATGCATGCAAAAGGCTGCATGCAAAATTTTTATATAGTCAGATTGTGATGTGTTGTTGATGTATAGTTTGATAAAATTTGTTCGTTTGAAATTGTTGAAGTCAAATTTAGTATTTATTAATTGAAAAAGTGTTATAATAAATATTTTTATTAAATTATAATAATTAGTGTTTATTTGTTTGTGTCACATATAGGTAATTATAATAGAAATGTTGATTTGTATTGTAGTTTTTTGTCCTTCTTTGACTAACACCGCTTGTAAAATTTTATATTATGTAAAATAATTAAGTTTTAATTATATAAAAAACAACCAATTAAAGTTAAAAAATCATTTCGGAATTCGTTATCGATAACATCAATATTAGTTATTTAAATGAGTAATAAATAGTTAATGCAATTTAGCATCTTTGTTGATAAAAAAACGTTTGAAAATATGCTAGTGAAACATGTACTTAATCGTGTAAACATTTGAATAATTCGGTTGTAAGTTCACAGCAACCTACAGTTTGATGATGAGGGGTTTATTCACTAAGTCCATAAACAAAATACTAATTATATATATACTGTGATCGTGTTTTCGATGGTTTCGCAGTGTTAGGTAAATATAGATTAAGCTATCTCAAGATGTTACTCTGTCGCTCCATTCAACGCCAAATCGATTCAATATTAGTTATAAATATTATCTAGAGTTATTTACATATTATGTCATAAATAGCCAAAACATTGTAGTAAATTTTTTATTCAAATTTTCACTGTTTCAGGTAATTCAACACACGAATGTTAGTGGCTGTGTTAAAATAGAAAATAGATTGGGACAACATTAAATTATGAACGATTCTACGATGTAATCGTGAGTTTTATTTGCTTATGATGGAACGCGGTGTTATAATGTAATTATTGATATTTGACAGATAATCATAATGCATCAACGAACAACCACCAGCACCATATCACCTCACTCCCCTCTCGATTCCAATTAAACGCATATCTTGCGATATCATTGATCCGGATACCTCTTAATAACAGTTAGTAGTCACCTTATTTTTGGTCGACTAGGTCTGCTAAAAAAAAAAAATATTATCCTATGTCATGCGTTTTTCCTAATCTCTTTATACTTTGTACATTTCATAGGTTTGTGTATCTGTATATTCGGACATATTTTACATTGGTGTTGTGAATATTGTATTTTAAGTTCTTTATCCGCAGTATGAATATTCCATGTGTCACCACTTAACAATTCCTGCACACCATAATTGCTGAAACCAAGAAAATCTTTACACCATTTCGCTTCACAGCATTTGCATATGTGTTCCAATTTTGTCAAACAGTATTATGCAACAATGAAGACCCGCAGATTACGACTAGAAAAGAATTATCATATTTTTTTATTGAATTCATATAAAGCATTTTAAATAGGATTTGCATTTTGTTATACTCGTACTATACAACGCAATAAGTTATCATCGCTCTACAGACCTTAACATCACATAGTAGAGCATAGGATGTCAACGAATATAACTTCTATTGCTCACGATATTTGGCTAGAAGAATTAGTTGTTTGATTATTCATCTGAATAATTTAGTATAAAGTTGTATATACAATTCCTCACTTATCTATAGTTTGTTGGTGTGGCACAGTTTTCTCCATTATCGACAATAAATACGTCGATCACACATTAAGAATTGCCATATATCATGATCCCAATTACGCTGATGATGGTACTGATGGTGAACTATAATATTTTTCTGTAACTTCTACCAACCTGTTATTATCAATAATATCTTGACTAATTAGTCCAGGTCATAAATAAACGATGAACTATAAGAATTGTTTATTTCTTAAATTATAATACCGGCAATCTTAGGGTTTGTTTAAAATCGATTAAATAAATATTTCATTCTACTATTATTTGAAAAAAAAAAAATCATATTACTCAAGTTATTTTATTATTATATAGTTAGGGTTTATCTGCTTCCAGATAAAAATTAGATAATATAATTATTGATATTGATACGAACAAAAGGTATGAATTGGTTTTAAATAGATAAAAAAAAAAATAAAAAACAAAAAACTGATAAAATTTGTAATAGCAAATTTATATTAATCATCATTCGAATATTTTTTGTCGATTTGGCTTCAGTTATAATATTGGACGACGTCAATGACGGTTATATTGGTTTTAAATTGTGTCTTTTTGCATATTTTTAAAAACGCAATAAATGCAACTTTTTTTAAAAATAGTGAATGCACTTAGAAATTATATATAAGTTTGTGATTTTAAAGTGGAACAAATTTTTGGATTAACGACGTCATTAGAATGTCACAGATAACCGAACATGTAAGGTGTAATGTAATTTATTAATTAGTTTCTATTGTGTCTTATGATTATTTTTTTTTTGATAAAATTTATAATATTTTTTGCCAATAATCATTTATTTATTGGCTACTCTAATCTTAAAATTTCTTATAATCCAAATGATCATACGATAAATATATGTTTGCGATCGAAAAAATAAAAATAGAATACTTCAATGGTAGGTATCCTCAAATTCAACAATTGATCAATGAAAATTCGTTAAAAACAATATTGCAATATGCCCAGTATTGTTATTTAAGTGAAATCGAGTATTGGTAATTATTGACGAAGAGACGAACGTTGGGGGTTGTGATTCTAAACGGCAAATTGAGTACATACTTACCCTATATGCCCACGTTGCGTACAGGTCATGAATCATGATGACTATAATTGTAATTAAATAATACGGTTTCAAATAAATAAATTACTCATACTAGGATCTATAATCGTAAATAACTTCATAGTCACATTCGCAGAAAAATTATTAGCTTCCCATTATTTTTAAAACATATATTTTAGTATATCAATTCTACAAATATACTAACTAAAAATTTCTAGTTATATAGTAACTAAATGTAATTATTATGACTAATATACTCTACGTGAAAGCATAGAGCATCAGAGGATATACAATTTCTGCCCAGAACCATCCAAACAGCTTCTACATAGCTACCACTATTTTTACTAGACATCTTAATGATACTTATTATATTAAGATTTCAGTTCAATGTAATTTTATCGAATGTTCGCCTAAGTATATATGACTAATCTAATTTCACTTTCATCGGTTGGCATTGTCTGTTCATTGCGTCAAGAATCTACCTTTAACAGAAAAATTTTAAGTATGCACATGGGGCAATTATAGTGACGAAAACAAATTAATTTGTAATATGATGTTATTTGTCACTATCATATTGGCAGTTATACAAATGTACCCGATAAGCAATTAGTTTTACGCTTATTTAAGTTGTTTTGAAATTGTTACTGCTACAATTGTTAGACTGTATTCAACTTTTATCAAACATTTGTCATGATCATATTTTTGCATACAGAATCTGACACCTATACACTCATCTAATCAAAATTTAAAGAACATTTAGTAAGACAATGCATAAAATTTTCATTGAAGCACTGTAAACCGAGAATAGAAACGCAATAATTAGACAAATCACGGATGTGACCTCAGTTGTTAACATCACATTCATCATTGTGGTCGAAGCTTATTATAGTTTATATATGACTACAAAATGTCTGTTAACACTTTATCATCAACAAACTATTGATAACGACAATGGTCTGATTAGAAAATTTTTATAATAGGCTGTGTAACGATTGTGTATACAAAGAACATTACTTATATATAAGATAAATATATACTAGATATAATTTCGTTAAATTTATAATATAATACAAAGACGACATCATCAAAAATGCACCTTTACAACACTATAATAGTAAATTAACAATTATAAAATGATATGAAATAACTATCAAAACAATAATAAATGGAGAATTCTGAATGGAAACTACAGAACTGCACTGCACTACTAGTGCATCAATCTTTATTAACGTAGTTTTCGTATTGGTAAGACATTTTTCACATACGACATATGTCCTAGTTTGTATAGTCTCTATCATAAAAAAATACATTTTATAATTAATGTATAATTGACGATCGTTGTTTGAGATACGTTTTTCGTATAGTACATAGAAGTTTGTTATAATTTAACATAGAAATGTTCTTGATCAAGGCTAATAGAATCCAATGTTTAAGTTCATCACTTATTTCATCGCTCATTATATTTATAGTGCACATCTAATTACTTTATATTTGTGCATTGCACTTATATATAACTTTGCAACTTGGCTATGATTTAGGTGCAACTCTCATACTAGGTATCTGGCGATTTATGCACCACGCTATTGAAATATTCAAATGTATAACTGAATAATTATGATTGATCCTATATTTTCCAGTTGGCAAATTTCAATTATAGTTATTCGAGTTTACATTTAATATGTTACACGTATATTTGAAATAGCAAATGAACATAGTAATGCCGAAGGCCCTCAAGGTGTAAAGGTTCAGATGATAAAAGGATTCAATGCTAAAAAAAATTATATTCACTGTATCACGCGATACCATTGGTAAAATGTGAATTTTTAAGATTGTTTATGATCATTGAAATACGTGTAAGGAGTATTAAGAAATAGATTCTTGATGTTGTCATTTTTTTAAATATTACAGAGTGAATGGATATGGATTAAATCACGTACAAATGCTGAATTTTCAATACCAATTGGTGGTCGCTTACTTAGAACTGAACGAGAAAAAACACTTGTTCGAGACGATGACGACAATGAATATTGGATACCATCTGATCAAGTAATGAATAAATTGATAATAAAAATTATTATTCATTATTTAAAAAATTTACTATTTTAATGGCACACATATAGATATTCAAGGGAATGCATATTACGTCTCAGAGGGGTGTCGAAGACATGATAACTTTAGGTGATTTACAAGAATATGCAATATTAAGAAATTTATTTATACGCTATAAAAATAAGTCAATATATGTGAGTTGTTTTTGTTTTTTTTTAATATTATTAAAATTTATATAGTACCATAACAAATAACAATTAGACAGTATATAAATAATTGTCCATTAAATCGAATGAAGTGGCTGACTGTAATTGTGATTACGCAACCCATCCTTAGTAGTGTCACTTTATGCGCCCCTGAAACGTAAACGTTGAGATGATTATCATTTTGGTCATTATAAAAAAATACAATTATTCATAGGTGATGTATCGAAATGATTAACTTATAATATACAATAGTAATGTTAAAGGAATTTAACTGGAACTTATCTGAAAAAAGATAATTATAGCAAAAATATTTTTTAGTAGGTCTAGTAATTAGAATTGTGACTAACAATGCGTTTACAAATTAATTAATTAATTATCACAATTCGAAATCACAATCTCTATTCAAATCAATACTAAACAAGTGATAATAAATTTTACGAGTGCAAAAAAGAGCATACAAACTTTTAATCCATATCAAAGGCAGGAGTTCCAGAAGACAGTGTCATGGGTGCCAATCCTTTACCTATTATACACCTGTATGATCTTCCTGCATTCGAAAATAATATAGTTCGTCAATGATACCGCTTGCGATGGCTGTAAATTTGCAATCCATTAATGAAAATTACAACAAGAAGATGTAGGATATAATTAAATGTAATAAAGTCTATTCATGTTGATTTTACTAAAAAATAAAATTGAATACTAACCACTATAGATCAATAATAAAAAAGTAGAATATGTTGGTACGGCACTTGATGCCAAATTACACTGGAAGGCACGACAAGAAAAGAGAAGCCCTTGACCATTCGGTACAAGACAATATACTGACTGCTGGGGGGAGAAATTCAAAAATGATAACATACAATAAGCTACTGCGTTATCAACAAGTTCTGAAACCAATTTCGACTTATCCAGCTTTTGGTGCTGTACTAAATAGAAAAATATTAACACAATTCAACAATTTCAGAACAAGATTCTAAAGTACCATAGTAAACACACCTTGGTATATAAGAAACAACGATCTATATCAGGACCTATTATACATACGCCACTATACGTGACATACTTGAATACAATGGATTTCTCCATATGGTTCACTTTCAAAGATTGTTAAATAATAAAAAAAAAAATTAGAGTTCAGCGTTTCGCCGTGTATGGCAAAGAATTTCACACACTCACATTAGTGCAATGTCTATAAATATTAAATAAATATATCCATAATTGATAAAACTACAGTATTTTTAATTTGTAAGACTACGATGGACCCTGTATATAAGTACTTGAGTTGCTTGTTAGGTGTGCATCAAGTTTTAAAAATATAACATTCACGATTCCTGTTTTTCAAAGGTTATATTTTCACATAAATCCTCCTGTCATCTTATGAATTTGCTAATTCCTTATTGTGTCTTCCTTAACGTTTATTACATAAATTTAGGTCATAATATTAATTATAAATTAACAATATATTAACTATTATAGTTGTTTACCGTTCAATTCTTTAATAAAATATAATTTAATTATTAATTTACTACGATATTTAGATATGTATTTTTATTAATGGAATGTACGTACGAATATGATAAAATGACTATATTTAGTAATTATCTTATCTGACTTAATTCACATCAACTGTATACATACGATATAAGTGTTGTAATTTAACATTTTTCCTAATACATTAACTATTTATTACAGACTTATACAGGAAGTATGTTAGTAGCGATAAATCCATATGAAATTCTGCCAATATATACAAATAAAGAGATAACACTGTATCGGAATAAAAAAATTGGTGATATGCCACCGCATATATTTGCAATTGGTGATAGTGCATTTCAAGAATTATTACGTGAAGATCGAGATCAATGCATTGTAATATCTGGTGAATCAGGAGCCGGTAAATAAAAATAATGTTATTTCATAAATATACGAGGGTAATGAAATGATAATGAAAGGTAAAAAAATAACAAGGAATTAATTTTATGGAACAGAGAAATCAATTTATTTTTTAAGTTAATCGCCATTTATCTCGGATACACTTTTACAAAACGTTACGTCAATCTTTTAATCAGTACGAAATAATAGAATTCCGTTAAAGTCCGTAAAATATGCGTTTGTTGCGTAAATGAACTTTTGAATTCAAATCTTTTTGGAGACTATATGATCGACAAGAGAAAAAAGAAGCTCGATGTCAAATCTAGAGAATACGATTGATGAGAAATCATTTCATATTACATTATCGCTTGTAATTTGGTCATTTATCGATGTGTGAGGTGGTATATTATCTTAATGAAAAAGCACTTTTTCCTGAATGCGGTAATTTTTTCTTAACTTTTATGCTTGTCCTACTAATATTATGTCAATTCCTTCAATATTTACATCTCGATATAAACAATATTTGCACGTTGATCTTCTACATCCAAAATAATTAAATTGTAAATTTTTGGGTTGAGTATTCGAATATTCTCGTTTTGATAAGAAGATATATCGATTACCGTTATTTGCATATGCAACCGAGTGTATCTTACAGTACCCCTAAAGACGATGGTCGCACATTTTGAATTATTATTTATTTTTAGTTTCTAACTAGACTTTCAAGGTGAAGAATCATTATGTTAACCGCAACAGTTATATGTTGGCACAGTATTAGAATGTAAAAAAATACATTAATACAGTAAAAAAGTTTCTAACAATGTTAAGATGTGGCAAATGCATTTTTGATCGAGCAAACGCGACACTCATCTGGCTGACAGCTTTTTCATATGCAAATTATCGTCATATGTGACGTTTAACATAGCCAGCTATAAACGTTCACCTCTTCTTTTGCCACCTCTTCGTAACACTCCATTGGACGACCATGGTAATGGTATTAATATTGTACTGCCAATGGAGCTGTTAAACAAAAAACCGATTTGTGTTATCTGTCTGAAATTTTGCATGTGAGCTTTCAAAATATGTCCGATGTGTAAAAAAATAGCGTTTATAGTATATTCATTATCAATCAACCCTGCGGTATATATTATATGTTTGAAAGGAAATAGTTATAAATATTTGAATTCATTTAACTGTGCACAAAAAAAATAGGTAAAACCGAAAGTACAAAATTGATATTGCAATATTTAGCAGCAATTAGTGGTAAACATTCATGGATTGAACAACAAATTATCGAAGCAAATCCAATTATGGAAGCATTTGGTAATGCAAAAACCGTTCGTAATGATAATTCATCAAGATTTGGTAAATATATTGATATTCATTTTAATAAAAGTGGAATTATACAAGGTGCTAAAATTGAACAATATTTATTGGAAAAATCAAGAATTGTATCACAAAATAAAGGTGAACGAAATTATCATATATTTTATTGTATGTTGGCGGGTTTAAGTAAAGATGAACGTAAACGGTTAGAATTAGAAGATGTTTCGAAATATCATTATTTAAGTGGTGGCGGCGGATCGTTGCAATGTGAAGGACGAAATGATGCAGCGGTAAGTTGATTTTTTTTAAAAATTTAGTTTGTTTTTTTTTTTCTGTAAATCAATTTCTATATGCATTTTAAACAAAAGAAAAATGCCATAAACTGAAAAGTTTCTGACGGCAATTACTTTCAATAGTATTTTTTGTTCTTCGCGGAATTCATATACCATCGAGATTCTGTCACGATAGTACTGAATAAAAATTCAAATTAAATGACTAAAAAAACTTCTGTTACACAGGAATTTTCTGATCTTATGTCGGCTATGAAAGTGCTATCATTTACTGATGAAGAAGTATTTGAAATATTTAAACTATTAGCAGCTATTTTACATTTAGGAAATTTAAAATATAAAGGAATTGTTGTACAAAATATTGACGCAACTGAAATTAATGATAGTGCAAATGCATCACGAATTGCAACATTAATTGGTGTCCAAAAAAGGTCGGTCTAATATTAATAAAAATTATTATACGACTATGATTTATGTCTAAGGGGTGGATTATTTTTTTTAATTGCAGTTCCTTATGCGATGCACTAACAAGAAAAACCATTTTTGCACATGGAGAACGAGTTGTGTCTTCAATTTCAAAGGAACAAGCTATTGAAGCAAGAGATGCATTTGTTAAAGCTATTTATGGAAAAATATTTATTACAATTATAGAAAAAATTAATAGTGTTATTTATCGTCCAGAATCAACACGTAATAAAATATCAATAGGTGTTTTAGATATATTTGGTTTTGAGAATTTCGAACAAAATAGTTTTGAACAACTTTGTATAAATTATGCAAATGAAAGTCTACAGCAATTTTTTGTTCGACACATTTTTAAGGTAGGATATAAACATCGTAATTGTGATTTAGCATTTATTGGTGAAACTCAAGTATATATTGAATATATCTCCTTATATTATATCTATATAGATGGAACAAGAGGAATATACAAATGAAGGAATAAATTGGCAACACATCGAATTTATTGATAATCAAATTATTTTGGATATGATTGGAATAAAACCAGTTAATATAATGGCACTTATTGATGAAGAATCGAAATTTCCAAAAGGTAGTTTTTATTTTCTTATTTCCTTTTTTTCAAACATTAATCTATCGCACACATCTTCCAGGAACGGATACAACAATGTTAGCAAAATTGCATGCGACACATGAAACAAAAACAATTTATATAAAGACGAAAAAATCTGAACATACAGTGTTTGGTATACAGCATTTTGCAGGAATTGTGTTCTATAATTCAAATGGTAATATTAATAAATTATTCCTAGTATCTAATACAATATATATTTATAGGTTGCAACTCTTCATTCTTTTTCTATTACAAAGAAAATTAATTCATATGTTCATATGTTATATTTATTATTATTTGCTCAAACAGGAAAAAGTATATATATTTCAAAGTGATCACATCGTTTATTAAAAATTACCACATCAATCATAAATCCATTAAGATGCGATGATCGCCTGTTGTTGTAGGCTTGCATAGTTTAAAATACTTAAATATAAACTGTATTCGATTCCCTTTTCCTTATTTCACGCTATTCTCATTTATCTTGCAATTTAGCATACATAGATTTATAAGATCATTACATAAACCTTTAACAATATATTTTGATACTATAAATAAATTACATTATTATTAGGATTTCTTGAAAAAAATCGTGATTCATTTAGTATGGATTTAAAGGAGCTGATATTACAATCAACAAATAAATATTTAGTCGATATATTTGCAAATGATGTTAAATCATTGGATACAACGTCAAAGAAATCAATAACATTATCATCACAATTTAGAATATCATTAGATTTATTAATGAAAACGCTATCAGCATGCCATCCATTCTTTATTAGATGTGTTAAACCAAATGAATTGAAAAAATCAAATGTATGTGTTTGTTTACTTTCAAAATTATATAATTAAAAAAAACCCACGCTATTAATAAATTTTTAAAATTTCTATTTTAATAAATTTCTAGCTATTCGATAAATCACTTTGCGTTCGACAATTACGTTACTCTGGTATGATGGAAACGGCAAGAATACGACGTGCTGGTTATCCAATAAGACATTCATATGTCGAATTTGTTGAACGCTATCGTTTATTAGCACCAAATATTGGATCAGCACAAAAAATCGATTGTCGTGCAGCCTCAAAACGAATTTGTGAAAATACATTTAAAACCACTGAAAATAATGACTATCAATTTGGACATACGAAAATATTTTTAAAAGATGCTCATGATATTTTTTTGGAAGAGGAACGATCACGTATATATCTAAAATATATAATAATTATTCAAAGAGGTTTTAGACGTGTTCTATTTCGTAAATGGATACGTAAATATCGTAATGCGGCCATAACAATACAGAAAACATGGCGTGCACGTGGTTATCGAGCCGATTTCCTTATAATTCGTAATGGTTTAAGACGGTTAAAGGCATGCATTCAATCGAGACAATTGGCACATCGTTTTGCAACAATAAAAAAACGTGTAATTGGTATACAGGCACATTGTCGCGGTTATTTATTAAGAAAGAATGTCAAAGGACGTATTGTAGAGAAAGCACGTCACATGCAAGAATTGATATTGTTACGGGATAGAGAAGAACAAGAATTTAGAATTGCTGGTAATTCAAATTGGAAAGATGATGCAAAAATAAATTATATGGCACGTGTTGCGGAATTATCACGTGAATATTCTTCGGTTGGTACTATACGAAATGAAATGATACAACCGAAACCAATTGAACAAAAACATTTTATGGATATTGAAGCGGATAATAAAGTTGTGGATGATGTTTTCAATTTCTTAAATACAACAAGTCCCGAAGCTGAATTAAGATCGAAAAAAGTAATTGGTATAAGTAAAATGTTATTATATTTTGAGGAGAAAAGTCGAGTCAAGAAAAAAGTACCTAGTAAATTGTTATCTAGACCAGTTAATTTTTATACATATGAATCTAGATTATAAATGATTCTAGATTATCATATAACAATAAGATCACAAGAAGAAGTACAAATCTCACAAAAAAAAAAAAAATTTTATAGCACAACATTTGCTATAGATTTTACATAAGGAACCATACGCACAAATATGTTATTGATAGTAAATTTAATAGTTTTGTCTTTTTGTTAGGTTTTTAATTGAATTTTTTAAATTAATTGTAACTAAATTATTTATTAGCATTTTACTAACAGTAACATATATATATATATATATATATATATATAGTTCAAAATTCAAATGTTTCATAAAAATTACCATAATAATTAAATATATATTAGTTTAATTTGGGCGCTCACAATTGGGGCACCAACAGACATAATAAAGGGGCTGAGATCCGTTAAACGAAGTGTTACCAACAAAATATGGTGTAGTTTCGTCAATTGTCAAAGTCATATCGCTCACGCTTCACGAATGTGATCATGTGGTATTTGGTGTCATTTACTATAGAGCATTCATTGGCTTCAATGTTTTATTTTTAAGACATTTAAGCACACAGTCAAACAAGAAGACGTAATGATCTGTTGGAGTGTCCAGAGATTGCAATCTAATTATTTGTGTGATACACTCAAAAGTTTTAACACTGTTTTTCTATGATCGGCTTAATGGTATTGTACGATGATGCTTACAATATTATTGAAGCGGTTCCAGCAATGCACATGCATTTTAATCACACGCTGATTGTTATAGTTTAGCCAAATACAAAGCAATAATACTATTACATTTGAATTCTATTTTTTATAATATATTTACGTTTAAATTCTGAATAGTAGAAAGATAAACGTCCAAAAATTAGGCTATGTGATCAGCTGTTTAACAACTACAACAACCTGAAGTTGATAGTAACACTTCGGGTGACAATGCCCTGTAATAATATGTTAAATTTAAAGTATTAATGGAATTTTCGTAGAATTTGCATTTTAAAGATCTATTAATGTTTGTATTATGCATTAAAGTAATTGAGGACGCGATATTGATATATTGTTAACTAGATCAACTATATTATCATATTTTAAATTATATAAATTGACGGTTAATGATCCGTGCAAATACTCCACTAACGTTCGGTGAACCATGGAAATATTAATCCAATGCCGGAGTCAACTGGGAAATGAAATTAGGACGGATCAATATCGTAATATTCCATGACTGCTTTACATTATGAATTTTTCTCTTTTAAACTTAATATATATTTAATTATATGATTTCAAAAATATATTTATTGTAAGCATTGTGTACATAATATAATAAACATAACTACACTCATTGTACATAAAAACATAATACACATTTTTTTTATATGCACATACAAGTTAATTGTTTTTACTAATTAATTATATATTCGTATTTTGCGCTTAGTTTAATTATCAATCAAATTGCTTATTTAAATCATTAATTTGTATAAATTAACGTAATTAACAAATTCATTAATGGTTTAGAGGTGAGTATATGAGTATGTTAAAATCTTTTCAAAACAAAATTATTTGAAATGCAAATTAGAGCAATGCTAACAGTAATAAGGTTTTTCTGATCTATCAAAATTATTAGGAAATCAAGAGCTACATTAGTAAATATTGATATTATAGCTTGTAACTCAGAAAAAATACTGTGATAAATTTTGCAGATCTCATATAATTCGCCACTATTTCTAATGGCTTCAGTTGATATTTATATACAAAAAAAAATACATTTTATTTGCCTTATAAAGATTTTCACGTTTTACATCCCTGAATGTATCAACATCATACGTACGTTTGAATGCTATTGTGATGGTTGATAGTGTAAGGTGTCGATTAATTATTGCCATTAATATTTATAGAGACGATGCTAGAATGAGTATGTGTAAAATAATGCAATTATTTGTCATCAATGATTTAGAATTTCTTTCGATTTACTTGCAATCATTGGTCATGATACTTCAATGGAGCGTTCATATGAATTAACTTACTTTATTTCGTGTTGTACATCATGCCAAATTGAATGACATTAGAATAAAAAATTGAATATTTCTTCTTATATTTGCTAAATTCTAACTTTTGTAGCCAAAATCTAATCCTCTGTTCTACTCGATCAACATATATAAATACATAATCTATTTAGATACATGCTGGTACTAAATTGCACGAACAATACAGAGAGGTAAATAATTCTACAAGTAGAATGCGTATTCTAGATCAATATATAT
>JANSTX010022061.1:0-15849 GCA_027564355.1 Penthetria funebris
TATATAGTATTACGTTCTGGGTAAGGCTCAACTATTCTGATGAGTTGAATGTATGAACAAAGTGCTTGCTGTATCTGGGCGAGTTATGCTATTGAAAATCAGGTATTGTGCTTTGTATGACAGCGACTAAAAAAATGGTTGACTTCAAAAATAGTACTTGGGTATCTGTAATGGGTACACACAAATCAAATTGGTATACTTTTTACGAATATGTGCAACATTTACAATCTCGTAATTGGTGGTACAACATTCAATAATTAAAAAATTCCAAAGCTAATTGATTTTCGCTTGACGGTCGCACAAATATACCATGTAAGAGTAATATTAGTAAAATGTGGTGTTTAAATACAATCTCAGACTCTGACTAAATTTGATGTACATTTTGACGTTTGACATGAGTAATATATTTTGTCTTCACTTCTCTTCTCATCGTCTTGAGTTACGACTGCGCACTCATATTTCTAATTTTTCTTAAGTTTACTCATGCAAAGCATTCTACGTCATAATTCTAAAGAAATATTTCAAATGTACTTTAAACGTAATAGTTTACGAATTTCCGTTATCAAATGGAATCCAAATGTAGTTTGCGATTGTCCGTTATTTTGCCGACAAATCGTTAAAATATTGGATTTTTTCAATTTGAATTTAAATTGGTACATAATCTAAATCATTATAAAATGCATCATACGGAAAAGTTGTAGAACTGAATGAGTGCCGTAACTTTAATTTATCTACATTTTTAAATATTAAGTAGTAGGAAAAATATGCTAAAATGAGAGTAAATATAGATAAATTTTAATCTACTAAAGTATGGCTTACTGGTGTATATCTGTTGATATAATTTTGACGTTTCATAAACAGTTTTGACAAACGTCAAAAGTAGAGAAAATTTCAGAAGTAACAATAAATTTTAGATGATTCAGATGTAACAATTAAAACGCAAAATTATAATTTGACAATTGTAGTGATAACGTTTAGTACTTTAGAGTTATCGTTCAGTACCAATGCAATTGATACATGACGTTATTATAAATGGGACACTTTTGAGACATTGATTTCTGGTTCGATTTTATAATCGACCACAACAACGCACTTAATATGTACGATCTCATCAGCTGTTTTGCAGCGCCGCTGCAATCGATTCAGTATTGAGTTTAGGTCAATAGAACGTAACCTTGATTTTATAATTCCATCGTTTTATCTCTATACAGTCAGGTTGAAACCGAGATAAATTAGCACTCACTAAAATCAAAAATCATCTCGTAATTTTTCGTTGTGTCATAATTCGATAATCTGAAGATAATTTTTTTATCTCTTGTGTAGTTAATAAATTTTCATTTTTAAATTTCACTCAGAACTAGACAAAAACACCTGCCACCAGTTGTTCATCACGTATCAAAATCTTTGAATTTTAATATAATTTTTCGAATAGAAAAGACTTATGGGACACAGTAAAAAGGCATCATCATACGATCATTCCTAAACAAATTATTATAATGTAGGATGTAGATTAATTGGCCTGGTCAAAGCTAAATGCGCTTCATTTTCAAAATATCATATTAATTTGCCTATTTATTTATTGTTTGTTTTTCTTCATATTTTTGTTGTGTTGTGTGTTGTGTTTTTTGATAAATTTATATACGAATTAACACACAAGAGATTATCATTTCATTTTTTGAGATGATTTTTGAGGGACTCAAGCGAAAATGTCATCAAAAATGAAATAAGAACACCAATAAATTACATAAAAAAACGAAAAATAATTTAAATATTTTGTATATGTCATGAATAGTGAGATTAATTTTGATAGTTGAAGTGTTATGAATTTGGTTTAAAAATATAATTTTCGTTCATTGACGTGTTGAAATATTTGTTACAAAAATTATTTGATTAATCAGTTGTCTAAAATGGGAATGAGGTAATAACGTGCATGGATGAAAAGGAAATTACTATATTTTTCTATTATGGTAGCAATAATTTATGCTATACAAGTTCATTGAATGTTTTTCCTAACCTTAATTGTCATTGTCGTCATCTCAATATTTGGCATCGTAGTTTGACGTTAAATTTATTCACATTGAATAATGCATTTAATGATAGAATTTTTTGTTTATACCACTGCGGTACAACCCACTTTTAGAAAAGTTATTTACAAAGTGTTTTCGAGCGACCATACTTTCTAATACATATAGTCAAGCGCATTGCTTAAGCAATCATCGATCAAACATCTAAGTGTATAACCGATCCAAGAACATTAGTTAAAACTCGACAGTTAATATTGTAATGATCTAATCTGAAATCACATGATGACATTATTATAGTTGTCAACAGTATCACAGACGTACTATCATCTCACTTCGCTTGGGTGGACATCAACGAACAACTGCTATTACTCCAAGTCTCTGACAAGCGACGACACGTCACTCTACATCTTATCACTGATACCGGACTTTTTAATACCAATTCTTAGCTACGTAATTTGTGGTGGTTGATTTTGGTCCAGCGCATATCATGCGATATTTATATAATCCAGTTCCAGTTCGTAGGATGACATATAGATGGCGCTACTATTGAAAAATCCATTTGATTTTTAGGAAGTACCAAACTTCAAACGATACGTGTAAAAATTGTATGACGAATTGACATTTAGTTCACAAGTTACAGAGGTTTTAATGACGCTAATTCTCAAAACAATGACAAAATCTGAATTTCGTGTATTGATAAAGCATTGTTTTTTAATGGGTTATCCCATTAAAAAACAATGCTTTATCAATACACGAAATACCGTTCAAGCAAAACAATAGTATTACTCGAATTTTGCCTAAAAGTTGTTGTTTTATTGCTCATCCTACGAACTTATTGAGTGATGTGATGTGATCATAGCCTTAATGATCTTAAGGCGATGATCACATCACATCACAAATCTTCATTTGGTATTCTATTTGGCCATAACATTCCTAACAAGTGTTTAAAACATCTATTGGGTTACACTTAGATTTGTGGACATTATAATATTTGTTACTTTTTAAATTTTGAAACTCGCAGTCATACAATAATACTGATAAACAATTCGATTAGAATATACGCAATTTAAGTTTGCGAGAAACTTATGCGAACTGTCATACCACGCTTAGTATTTCGGATCACGTGTCGTACCTGTCCCACCTTCTGTAAGTGTGATTCATCATCTTTTTCAGAACTACCATCTCTTGCTAAATAAGTTTCAAAGTATTCAGACTCCATTTCGTTTATTATTGTATAATACGTTTCAAGATGACATGCCATTAGTTTCGTCTTTGAAACATTTATGCACACACTTGCCTGTAAATTATATTTCACTGCAGTTTCAGCCGCATGTTCGTCTTTGTGCAAACAAACATATGTCGTCGGCAAAGTAGATCTAGTTGATCAGACCCCATCTTTTATATCATGTGGTTTGTTGTAATCCAATTTTAGATGAGTAGGAACAAATATTTACTGATGCAATCGTGTATAATTATTGCAAGAACTGTGTTTATTGGGTTCAGTACAGTGGTCTCATGCCTGTTCTCACAGATGCGATGTTGTCCAAGTTCATTTTTAGAATCTTTGAATCGATTTTATCATCGTCGGTGACCTTTGCCTCATTTTACATTCATTTTTTTTTTTGGCACTGTAATCTGAACAACTTGAACCGGAACGAGTCTATTTAGTACACCGTTAAAGTGCTCTGTTCACCTATCCATTAGCTGCATGTCATTTGAGACTAAATATTGGCATTACTGGATTTAATTGAGCGTTGTATTCTGTAACAGTTCCTCCTACGTTTTCTTATCCGATGATAAGTTTCTCTGACGCTAGTTTGTAGCGTATTTTGACAATTAATATTTGCCAATACTTTTATACGAATCTGCCTTATCACACAATAGTATTCACTGTAAAGCTGCATGTATTTATATTCGAGTTTCTAAACTTCTCTTATTATAAATAATGTGCAATGGTTTACTGAACAATTGGGGATACTGAACAGAGTTTGACATTTCGTCGGAAATTTTTAGAAATTTAAACTTGTGTTATTGCTTATAGGTTATATTATAAATGGCTGCGAAACTTGAAAAGTGTAACTTTAAATTTTCGACCTGAACATTATATTTAACGAGACCGTTTGTAAACTGAAAGATCTTAATTCAAGGAACATGATAATCAAACAGATAAATGCTCTACATTTTGGCGTTGATTATTTTGAACTTGACACAACCTCAGGTTTATAAAAGATTCGGAGAACCTGGCAAAAAACCATCTTTAACGAGATATAGTGGAAATGACAAAGGAGAAAACAAAAAAAAAAGAGGTCGTCTAAATTGACGATTATTCAATGCCACCTTCCTATTCTCTCACGTGAATTATAAAGCGAGATGATGTTGAATTTACGGTAATAATAATCATTATATAATGATTTTAACATCATTGATATAAAGAGGTTCAAATACTGATCATTTGTTTTAGGAATAATAAACATCAGAAAGTATTGCAACTTATAAAACTAAAATGCTTTATTTTATGATTATTAGAAATTTTTTCATGTAATTAACAATTTTCAAAATACTTTAAACTTTTGTTGCCTTTTTCTGGGTTGAAGATTACATTAAATACATCCTTGTTTAGTTTTGTGTCTGTGTACTCGTGTATTTCTATATATTTAACATTACATGAATTTTCTTCAAATTTCCTATCCATCGTGCTACTACTTCACGTTTAATAAAATAAACTTATTTAACATTTTTCTTAGTATACAAACGGGAAAACATACGAAATCCTTGACAATCGATTGATGCCTGTCGCATTCAGAAATTCAGCATAGCATCGTATAGTTATATATACGTACTTGAACACGTTACCATACTGCATAGTATACAAGTATACCCTTTCTGTTGCCTTTTGCCACCCACATGATTTGTACGTTCTGAACCTCTAAAAACGTATATATATATATATATATATATATGTCCAGATGAGAAAACTATGTATCACAATCTTCAAAGTACACTAGCAGTGAAATTGGCACACCCTAACTTTTTATATTTCTCTTTATTCAGAATGGAAAGAAAAAGGCTCTTGAAAAATTGTGTATGTTTTATTAGATTTCAATGAATTTAAAAATTCCTTCAGAAAATCAACTATTATAAATAAGGAAGGCATTAAGAAGTATGCCATAATGCCTTCCCTATTTATAATTAGTATTATGTAAGATAAAAAAACAAATGATCCAAAATGGTATTGGTATACGGATATGCGGGTGTAATAGACGAAAATACATCAAGACACTTGGTAGGTGAATGTAACGCGCACTCGAGAATAAGATTGAGGTTATTCGATAACATGTTTCCGGATCAAGAACTCATTCGTAACACATCATTCTGTGAACTCCTGGAATTCTTTTGAGAACTATATGACTATATAATTTACATTAATCCACGGGTCACTGTGCTGGGATATTTGGTCCCATTAATACCCAGAAAAACAAGAATTGGTAATACATGTGAAACTATACTCGAATATTTTATCTAATTAAATTGATAAATTGTTAAATTCATTATTATGAGTAATACTTTAAGTAGTGAATCAATTTTTACTGGATTAAGTAGTTGATGAATTTGTAGTTCATCGTTTTGCAATGCATACGTTGCATTTTCAAAGAATATCAGTCGACCAAAATTGGTGTTAGTTGCTGCATTTTTTTTATCATTTGACCCTAATTTCTGTCTTCCGAGTCATTTTTTCATGTTTATAAACAAAAAGAAGTCGCAAAAGTGCTAAATCTGCAGAATACGGTGGCTACGGAAGCAATGCGTAACGTAATTCATCCAATTTTCGTTGAGTTTTCTATGATGATAAACAATTTTTTTCTTTGCCAATTGAAGTCGTTTTCCTTCTGTTTCATCGCTTAATTGGTCCAGTTATGCCACATAATAATCGCTAGTGGTAGTTTTTTGTGTTACAAAATAATCGATCCATGTTTCAAGAATGGTTATGAATGTACGCAAAAATTCATTTGAATTACGTTTAAATGCTGCCAAATATTACTTTGAAATGACCTTACGATTGCATTTTTGTTGAACTGATTTAATCATTCGATTTGCCATTGAACGAATTTTATCACCGCCCGATTTTCAATTTTTAACATTTTCCGCGAAAATGTTGATCTTTCCCCGCTTCCTTCTATCAAATCTCGTTCATCCCATAAACGTTGAATTTATAACTCTTAAATTCCTTTGTCGCCTGCATCAGCTCAGTCGATTGAAATAGTTTTCTAACATTTTCCAAATTGTGTTTGTACACTTTGACAACGTATTACCGTTCAATACGAGGTTAGTGGGATTGATTTTATAGTTCCTAAATATGTATTCAGCCGTACCAATGTATTTCAGTCTGAGTTTAATTTAAGAGTTGTAATTTAAAACTATGTTCCTGGCAACATGTGAACTTCCATGCATTTAATCAGAAATTCAACTAATAAGAGTACTTTACATTTAATATATTCTAAATACTTGTATAGATTCATCATTTTATAAATTTAAGTAGCCTGTAGATTATATATGGAGCAATCTATCTTGAAAAATGGCAATGTCAGTATTTATGTCATACATTCAATGCCATGTGTTTTCAAATTTAAAAAAACTAAAAATATGGATCACTATAAATTTTGTATAGGTAATATTATATACTATACATGCTATAATAGATGTACTTAATTCTATAAAGGATATATGAATCCTTATATAAAATATTGTATAATGTTATGAATGACACGTGTGCACTTTGAACAATTTCGAAGGTGTGTAAATCATTTGTGACAGCAAACACCATTTTTGGATGACAAAAAGTTAGAGTAGCAATAAATTTTCTTTTCAGAACCGAAGGAAGAAAAAAAGAAAAATAACTGAAGAAGGAAAAGTCTCTCTCAAAAAGGAAAATAAAAATCTATAACATAACAAAGTTACACAGATGTTTAATTTATTTTCTTTAATCATTTTTCATGAAATTTTCTTTTTTTTTTTTCTGTAAAACTGGAAAAATTCTATACGTTTTATATATAGAGACACATATACAATTACGTATAGATATGCACTTGTAGATAGATGACTTCTCGGAACATAAATAAAGGATATACAAAAAGAAATATCCTCTTCATTATTACTCTATTAATGTACAATATTATTATTTGTCTGAATGCTATCCTGTTCTATATCAATATAATACTTGAATAATACAGTAAATGTAAAAGGACAACTTGAATTTATATTCAGAATGATGGACAGGCACATAGCAGACAGACAAATAGATAGACAAGAAGATAGACAGATGAGCAATGAATGAACAAAACGCAGATGAAGTAAAGAAGTTTAATGAAGGTTTTTATTTTTATTTTAGAATATGCTGTGTGGAATGGGTCAGAAATGGTTAGGGAATATCGGGGGTTTTTTATTCCTTGATGGAGTCTATCTGTTTACGGTGTTGATATTATTTTTCGTTTTCATTTCATTCGTATTATGTAATATTTTTTTTTCATTTAAAACCTTTTAGACAATATCAGGCACTCTGAAAACTTTATTCTGAAGCACTATGGAAGAATACTCTTAATGTGTGGCTAATCCATCAATCATAGAATGAAACACACACTGAATTTTTAATATGTAGAACTGTCCGACTAGTTTTACAATAACAATATATTGCTAATTCATTACCATAGGCGTAGTTCTGATTTGTAACATCGACATAGGGTCAAATGTTTATGTTTACTTGAAATTCCAAATACTCAGCTTGCGATCGTTAGCGTTTACCACTCATAGTGGGTTAAACTTTTTTGGAAGACCTTTCGCAAAATGTCAATGAATGAAAGATGAAAAAAAATATAAAAATACCCTATAGAGGAGCTTAAAACATGGAATCGTAATATGGAACTGTATTAATGTTGTTCGACTACAAAACGAGAGCAATTTGCAGATAATTTGACGTCTCGCTTGCTGCATAATAATGTTCGGCAATACTGAATTTCTTTTGCTAATGTTTGTGGTTTTACCAATCTGATAAGGTGTATTAGATATTGGTATGACACACAGAATTTAATAATGCGAATAAGAAACATAAAACACAAGATACATAACACCAATGTAAGATATGTACAGAATCTACGTAAAGAGTATGGTCATTTGGATATGAAGTTTAGAAACTTACAGAAAATAAATATTGCAGACCGGGCATAATAGGCTTCAAATTACAATATCCTGCAAGGAATCTAATGTCTTACACTGACCGAAAAGTTCAACAAAAGAAATCTTCTAATTTTGTGCTAAATGGACTCGTAGTTCAAACTACTCTGTGTACAGTTAAAAGAAGTTTACACGATAATTGCAAGTCTAGGCGATATAAAATCCGCATTACAACAATTAATAAGTCGTTGCTAATATTGCGCTTGAAATGCTAAAAGTGAAATTGAACGACATCTATTCTATATTACATCCCATTATTGGTAAAAATTATTGTAGTTATCCGTTGATATTTTGACCGAATGGAATACGAGTCTGATAAACAAGTCGCCCTTAAGAAGTGTAATTGAATATGTATATAAACTGTCATGGCATCACCTTACTGAACAAAATAAATAAAGTTGCACACGATAGGATCAGTTAAATTTTGAAATCATGGTTTCAGACTTGACAGATCGTACACTGATCAGATAAACACATTAAAAATTGTAGTATAACTATACATCGAATGGCAAATACCATTGTTATATATAGGTACCGTTCGTATTTTAAGCAAGCGTTCGACTGTCTTGTCGTGTTATAAAGTGGACGATTTTTGAAATCTGTTTAAATTTATGAACATTATTCGCGGTCTTCATTCTTATTCTCACTGTAGAATATTGCATCGTGGTGAGCGTGGTGATGTATTTGATGTACATTAGGTTGGTAAACTGGGATGTATTGTCACCACTCTTGTTTCTACTTATATTAGATTGGATTATGACAAAAGTGAACAACAAACCACATGGTATACACATTTATTTAATCAGTCGACTTGAAAACTTTGACTTTAACGACGACATAACACATTACTCAATAAGTTCGTAGAATTACCAATAAAACAATAATTTTTTGGCAAAATTCGACTTTATTCATCAACATAGTTGCCTTCAAAAGTGATACATTCATTACAACGCGTCTCTAATGCCAATAATAGACGCATTACTTATCCTTATACTATTACATGAATGGTTGGGACAAACAGAGACTGACATACGGTCGCGACTGGAATGTCTATAGTTAAGTATGTTCATATACAGGTGAGTCTTATTAATGTTTCAAATACAAAACTGATGAAGATTGGCTCATCGATGGCATGTCGTCTTAAAGTAGATAATATAGTAATAGGCGATGTAGAGAGCTTTATATATTCGGGAAATTATTTAGCAAGAGATGATGGTGCTGAAAGAGATGTCGAATCACGTCGAATTGCAGTGTGACAGTCTATACATTATTCTCGTAAACTTAAGTTGCTTATATAATGGTTAAACTTTTTATATTTACTATTGTACGACTTTGAGGCTTTGAAAGTGATGAATAACATCATGTCATACAATCCAAGTTTTCGCTATTAGATGCTTTAAATGCATAATAAGAATTTTTTGACTAAATACAATATCAAATGAGGATTTGTTGAGATTGTCAGTTCTTGAGGCGATAGTCACAATCATCAGGCAATGAAATTGGATATAAATTGGCCTTACAATGGGGCGGCCGGTGACGCTAGATATACACTGGACAAAAATATGATCTGTTGTGCCAGTGTTAAGATGTGTGAATAAAGTGAATGTGCTGGCTGTTCATCGTGAATAATGTTGAGATGAAAATAGTATCATATATCGAAAATGGATACTGTGTCAGGAAAATAAAATTTATTTATATTGCATAACATCCAACACCAATTTGAAATATGATAATTAATTTGAATTTCAATAATGTTGACAGCGACCAAGGGAGTTTCAAAGCTATGCACATGATTGATTATATAACGTTTTTTACAATCATAAAATTAGTTGGATATTGAGATCTTTATGTGACCGACAGGCGACTTAATCACATTGATATTTTACCACCTTTAGTTTTAAACTTTTTTTTCCATTAACGAAATAATGATCACTAATAGCATTTGCACCTCTATTAACTGCCAACATCTCATAGAAAATGTCTTCACGTTTTACTTATAGTTTTGTGAACTATCACCAGTTACGAGATTATGACTATTGAAAAGTTTTTTCATTCTTGTTCATATGGTTCACTACGAGTGAACCCATAGTAGAATAATGTTGAGGAGCGTTGTCATTACAGAAGATGGTATCTGTGACAGGATGTGAAGTGATGTGAAGATATGGCCAGAAATTGTGAGCAATGTATGTTGATCATTTGCTTCCGTGCGGAGTGAAAGTTAATATGATAATGATGAATATGGAATTCCATATATAGAATTTTATGGATATATACAAAAAAGAAATTGTCGGAAATAATGTATTCAATTATGCTGAATTCAACCTGTTAGAAAGTAATGTGGCAATTAAGCCCCATGTATGAGACAAATTAAGGGCTTATCTTATAGTCGAAATGAATTAGACTACGAGTATTAAATAACGTAGTGACGTTGTACAGTGTACCTTGATATGCATTGTACTAGGTATTAATGTATGCTCGTCTAAACATGGTATGATTATTATGATTATGATTAAATTCCCATTTTAATCTGGCTCATTCTGGAATGCATTTCGGTGGGAAAATAAGACACATTAATACTGGATATATTTTCTGTAATTACGTACATACTACGAGTACATGGATATATAAAGGTTGATTTTGAAAGTAAACCTCCATTCATTTTAATATGTCAATTAATTCAATTACACTGAATATACTGAAGTGTTTCATATTTTCTGGAAGAAATTTATAATTGAAGTTTTTACGAGGTTAACGAGTACCTTCAAAAGATCAAAAGCAAAAAGATCAAAAGTTGAATAATATATATATATACTAATATAATATTATATTATATAATATATTGTTACATGTGTAAACACTAAAAATATATATTCGGGTGTAGACTACAGATAACACCGATATTTTAACTAAATTTATGTTTAGATATTTATTGTATGTATTCTCATATAGTTCTTATGTACATAGAATAGCTGTAGCTGTGCAGGTTTAAGTTCATATATTCATACATATACAAGTATCAGATATGTAGAAAAGTCCACTTTCATATAATATATGGCTATTACTGGCCGCCACTGAAGAGGCTATTAAATAATGCCTGTAAAATATCTCATGAATCTTTTTCAGAAATTTTCCGACTGCGCAAAAATATATGCAACTGGCATGAAGATGCACATGCACACAAAATGCAGCCGAAGAAATCTAAAGAGATTTTCTATCACATTGAATTATTGCTTATCAGGGACTACATCGAGTATATATGGCTAGTGAGAGATGTCCCTTTTCTTAGAGATTTAGTCGTTAATTTTAATTTGTTTACGGTAAGATGGATTAATGTGATTTGGTTTTTCCTTTCGTTTTATCTCCAGATAAATTGCAAATTTCTGCATGAAGCAAGAATAAGATATATTTTATACTTGTAGTATACTTTTTGGTTTTTACTGTACGTATATACAATTTATTTGCACTAAAAACATATATAAATACTGCAGATTTCTGCATAAAGTTCTCCATTATTGTTCATATCACCTACTCCGTGTGAAACCATAACAAACACTCAGCCTATGTTATTCCAACCTTTGCAATAGCGTCACGACTCGGTTTTCCAAAAAACTAAAGGATTTGTCAAAAGGATATAGTAATTTATCCGCTTTCCTTCCATCGAATCTCGCTCAACACAACCATATCGAGTTTTAATACTACATTTCTTGAGCCACTTCCACTAGTTTTGTCATTTCAAACATTGTTCTAACGTTCTAGTTTCCCGTGTGTTTCAGCAGTTCAAGATACAAACACAAAGCTGCCTAGGTTGATGGAGTTGGATGTTAATTTCTAATTCGTTTTACTTTCACCCGTGCCATTTTAGCCGTGTCTGATTAAATGTTAATATTAAACTGCATTCCAATTGACCACCATAGGTGGTTAATTGCAACTAACATTAGATTTAGTACCGAGTTCATTGATAATTCGTTTAATTTTAAAGGGGCTGACTTTGTGTCATAAAAGACATATCGTACAAAAATTTACTAGACTAATTCTATAAATAATAATGAGATGACTTTTTTTTTCATGTTCTATTTATTGGATTTAATTTATATGTTCCACATATTGTTAAAACTCTTTGTAAACATCCGAACCGGTCATTAATAGCGCTACTTAACAGAAAAGATGGTTCCTTCTGATTATACGCGGCAACTTAACCTCAACTATCGTATATATTCGTTCAATTTTAGAGTATATAAGTGTAATTTAGTCTCCATCCTATCGGGTGTATATAATAAAAGGATTGAATCGATTCAGCGACAATTTTTATTGTATGGATTGTGTAAAATCGGATAGTTCGACATTAACTTACCATACATACATAGATGTAAATTGATTCAATTAGAATCTCTTGAAAGTAAAATGGACACTGCTTAATGTTTGTTTGTTTCCGGTTTATTAACTGAACGAATAGATTGTTCAGAATTACTTCAAATGATTAACATTAATGTTCCACAATCGAGTTGCTTGAGGCGTCATGATTGCCTTAACATTAACTTTCATAATATTAATTTCGATGCAAATGAACCATTGCACCAATTTGTGTAAAGTTCAATATTTTGAATATTTAACGAACCTAAATCTGGGTTTTGACGAAAAATTAGACAAGCTCGGCCGCTCCATTCTGACATTGTTAATTAACACGTACATTCAAAAATATTGGAAAATCAATATTATCATTCCAATATTTAAGCCTGAAAATAATCTCGTTATAGAATATTAATAATTATAGAACAAAATCCTTTTTGTCAGAAAAATCAGAATTTAGATGACTGGCAAATCTGGAGGCAATGAACAGAATTTTCAATAAAAGAAAGTGAAATTGAATCGACTATACACTGCGGCAACCGGTCGGTGATGTTGCAAAATACGCGTAATTGTCTGTTCGTCAGAAAAAAACATGGAGAGGAATCTGTAGTAAAAACGCTATAGTACCTGTGGAAGGGGATACAGTGAATTGAAGGTGATGTACAGATGCTTGGAAAAAAGCCGAGATGATAACGTTGATGATGATATCATGGCATGTGATTTTGATACAAAATATAGGTTTTATGTCTTGTTTGTTGACTTGGTGTATAAACATCTGATTGACTATCAGTTTTCCATCATATACATATAGGTAACAAGCGAAATATATTAATCCAAAAGTAACATTTTATAATTTTATAAAAAAATAATTCCATGATTCATTGTTTTAAGAATTTTTATAAAAATATGTTTTCTTCATTTTTGCTTTTCTCTTAAAATAATATCGTTTTAATCAACTATGGCTGTCATATTTTAAACTGTCTTAGAAATTTACAATTTAACACTAAATGACAGTCGGTATTTGTCCATCCAAACTTCTAGACAGGTTGACTATACTTTTCTCTTATTTTTCATCATTGGTATGAGATATTATATATTATATTATAAATGTTGTTTATCGCTTAAGTGATATGTAGTGTGTATTATAGAACTGTTATTTTTATCCTTAAACATTTCAAAAGAGACAAATGATTTCCTCCTTCTGTGGCTATAATTTTCAATTTCCAATTGCCAATATTGATAAATAATATCTATATTGATATATAGATCTTATTATTTCAATTTCAATATCAAAAATCCTTTATTGCATAAAATTATTTTTTTAATATAAATTGTGAATAATAAACTTTTAAGAAATGACGACGCATCGGGCGCCCTCTATGCTTATCGAACATATAGTGACCTAAGCTATTGAAAATAATAAAAGTTATTACATGGGCTGGTGAAAATTGAGTAGGGACTAATGCGAGATGGTGGGTAGATAATTTGGTAGATAAGAAATATTGTGAGGCATATTGAGTAGTAAGTTAACCTAGTGATCAAGACTTAAGGGCCTTCTATAAACGAATTGGTTATAGGTACCACGTTATAGTAATGATTGCAGCTCACAGAACTTATTTATGTAGTGCATATTTACAAGTGTACTGAATGGGAGATGTTATTGCGTCATATTAGAAACAAATAGAGTCTGAAAAATGTATGGATATTATAAATCATTATTGTTATACATGATTCATTGACCTGAGCAATGTGGTAAATATTCATTGGATATTTTATTCTATGATTAATAGATTCACTAAATCAGAATCTCTGATTTTTTCTATGAATTGATTCCATTTTCTATGAATGAAGACTTGTCTTACCAATATTCTGTATATTCTTCAGATACCTGCTGCGCGGTATATTTTACGATTACTGATTTGTCTATATTCACCCATTGGTCTTCTGGCTCCAGTTATCAATCGAAAAACTTTACGTTCTACAATTCTAATTCGTTTCATTTGATTTGTACTGAGTGTGCAAGTGTTAAATAAGATACGACTGATGCGATGAAGTGAGCCATAAACCCTTCGTGTTATTCCATCCATTCGCGACAGTTAGGCAAACCGCAGATTTTTGTCACCGTTCTTTTAAATGTGCCCGTTGATGTACAGATACTCCGAATTTCGTCTCTGACTACTGCCATCAATCGAAGTAATGATGGTTTAAATCAGCCATGTTCGGCGCTACCGAAGTGAATAAATTGACCGATATCAAAAAATTGGCCGACGTCAAAATCCCGATATCGTTAACGTCATCCGATAATGTACAAAATGGCCCCGAGTTCACGCATTCCTCTATCTGACCCAATATTGTCGCCATTTCTGCAAATGTCAAAATTTGTCTCTCCAACCGTTTTCTCAGGCAGCCTTTTATTGTGTGATTTAACATACACCTGCCACAATCCACCAAATGCGACGAGGTGGAAGTTATGAAATGCCAAGTTATGCCATTATTAGCAACTGTTGCAGCCAACTCTAATGTAAGTTGTTCCAAACATCACCGATCATCAGATTGAAGCGAACTTTTTGAAGGCTACCAATAACGACATTGTCGTCATATCACTTACTACTTCAATATGTGTCGATTTTGTTGACAAACAGACACAAATTTCAATATATCTTGTTGCGTGACTTAATTATTCATTACATCATATCAAACATTTTTGTGCCATAAAAATTATTTACTCTTCACTTTAGCTTTGCTTCATGATAATTTTTATTAGAGTACAATATGATGTTTTGTAATCTAAATTATTTAACCATTCCATCAAAGTTCATGTCCAATAAAACCGCACGGTGTGGAAAGAATGCTGACTTACAAACCTAGCTTTTTATCAATTAAAGTACAATTGAATGCCAACGGAACTCAGTTCGCTGTGGTTCTTATACCTTTATTGTCATAATAATTGTGAATGTCTATCATCTGTTTTAAATATACGTGATTTCATTTAGTGAAAGCTGCAATGGATTATTAATATCCTTTTCGAATGAAAGCATTTCAATTCTATTCATTACATCTAGTAGATATACTATTATCATATTTGATTCTAAGCTATTAAGTCCATCTTTTCTTGACCGCGTTTCTTCACACAATAATCCACGCTTGTTTAGTATTCTATAAATGAATGTAGGCTATTCCTTTGCATATATACATATACTTGTACATCAGATACATCTCCTTATTCCTTTTAAATATTAGTTGTAAATATATA
>JANSTX010022072.1:0-15849 GCA_027564355.1 Penthetria funebris
AGTACACGCAATATGAGTTTAGAAAATTAAACTTTGGGAATTATAACATAAGACCTGTTGACAACTTAATTTAGTAAAGTATTCGTGTAGCACGTCTTCTGACGTGCACATAATTACACCATAAATAATTTTATTTTAAAGAACAAAAAAGTAAAAAATTGGTAAAACTTTATGTAAGATGTTATATATTCACCTGGAACTTATGTGTAGCTCTCTAAATCTCTATATAATCAACGAGTTATGTCATTTTATATTATAGAAGTTATAGCTATAGACTTCTACCAATACCAAATGTTATTACTTGTGCAAGAAGGACTTATTATAGAACACATTTCTAGATGAGGTGGTATATGTAGCAGCCATAATTTAAATAGGAAAAAAGTGTAAGTTTCTAAGAGTTTGAATATTTCATTAAATTGTCAATTAGCTAAAACATTTAAATCACAATTGATATTAAAAAAAAAAAAAAAATACTTATTGTTTGCCGGTATTACACCATTTCAGACTGAGGTTTTGAAATGTAATTAAATTAAAATAGTAAAAGGAAAACTTTTGTAACTATACGAAAATTTATGAATTAAAGCAATTAGTCTAAAGTTCTAAAAATTAGAAATAATGAGCAAATGATTGATTATGAAGAGTCTAACAATTGTTCTAATTTATATATGAAATTTAAATCAGTTCATAAGGCAATGAGAAATCGAACCTATGGAAGTTTGGTAGTTAACCGTAATATTTTTGATGATACTATAATTCAATACATTGAGGTAGTATAGATAATTAATATATTGTTTTCTGCTCTAGACACGTTAATAACTAACTAATTACAATATCTTGAGAAAAAGGTTATTTTATTCATAAACTAAAACTATTCATAAACTAATTCAATGGGTTATTACACATTTTTTTTTGGTCCTTCGTGCCGGATTGAACAATAATATTAAAAGTAATATAACACCACATTCAATATTAAAATAACATAGTATATGATAAATGTTCTTCAATGAATAAAACATAAAATTAATTATGTGCTTTCATTCCTTGAGTGAGTCTACTAATGAATGTAGGCCTAATGTTGACCAGTACCTTCTCATCACTCCATCCCCTAATACTGGTAATGAATTCCTTAATGATTCTTCCTTGTTACCAGTGCGTATTTTTCAGTATCACCTGCTGGTCGTCTCTTCCGTTGATAATCCTATTCATTGACTTCAGGTCTGCACTATTCTTTACATATTCTCGTTTCACAGCCACACAATTAAACCGAGAAAAAATTTTTTGCACAAAAAAAAAAAAACAAATTTTAGATAGAAAATCCGATAGTGAAATTGAATAAATAATTAATGTTTATAATTACTTTTTTTATCCCATAATTATGAGATTTGTAGATAAAATTGTACATAAACAAATTGTGGTTCAGAAATAAATTTATTTATTGATAAGATACGTACTTAACATATTTCAATATTGTAACCAATGACAGAAGTCATTGATTCGTACAGTTCGTAGTAGTTTTTAATTTTATAAAAAAATGTAGTTAGTTCTGAAATTTTAATTTTTTAACTACCCTTGCTAATTGAACAAGTGTATGCAAATTTCAAGCATGGTTAAAACAATTGTCCATATAAATTTCAATAAAAACGGTGGTCATTACTACAGTGGTGATTATATGAGTGGAAATGTTGAACTCAAATTATATAAAAAAAAGATTGTGAAAGGTAAATAAATAATAAAATTGGAAAAAATAATAGTTTTGACTGTTGCACATCCGCCGACTTCATATTTATAACGATTACGTTAACTGTACTACAATAATACAGTGAACTCATTTTAGGCAAATGCTACTCATCATTGTGCTGATACTAGCGGTATTCACAAATTTATCTATTATTCATTTACCTTAGAATGGTATGAAAAATTTCACTACTATGAATGCAACGAAATTTATAGGACTTGACGTATATACTAATTTTTCATAGTATATATACATTCATTTGAGTACTCGCATTTGAATCCGTGATAAAATGTTTCTTGTTTTTGACATAAACTTGCTGTACTAAATGTGGCAATTAAAACGTTTCAACTACATCATGAATATCATTAAGGACATTTGAGAAACTGTAAATCTGCAATAATAATTATATTGCAGACTTTAGAACAGTTACGTTGAAACCGATATAAAGTAATTTAAGTATAAAACCGATATAAAGTAATTTAAGTATGAAGTAGACTGAATTGTTTATATTATTATTACTGACAATTACTTTAAATTATGATAAATTTGAATATTTTTGAATTAAATTAATTAATTGCAGTCCTTTTTTCTTAAACTATGAATCTTTACTAATGAGCTGTCTCGTAGCAGTTCTTGCACAATATTCGTTCCAATTTTTCATTTAATAGTTTTATAAGAATACGATATTGACCTTTGTAAATTCCACTAATATACTGTGGAATATATCATATAAAATTAAATTAATTTTTTTTTTGGTTTTTCAAAATAGCAATTTTTTTAAAAATATATGGGGTTGGAAAATGTAAATTCGAAGATTCTGGTGGAGTGGGAGAAACTTATAAAGGAAAACAAAAATATTTGACGTCTTACACATATTTTTTTGGGATTCCTGATAATAGTTAGTAATACATAATTGTATATTATGGAGTTATTGTCATAATAATGAATTGTTAAAATATTATAATAGCTGAAACTGTGACAGTTTCCGAAGGGGTGCACAGTTTTGAATTTCAGTGTGGTTTACCAACTCATTTGCCATCATCATTAAATACCAAGTATGGAAGTATTAAATATACTGCAACATTGTATATTGACAGACCATTAAGATCAATAAAAAAATATGAGCACGAATTTAAAATTATCAAACCATATATCTTGAATTATTTTCCTAATCTCAGGGTAAGTAGTATATATTTAAAAATATTGACTCTTAATTTCTATTACTTGAAACTTCTATGACTTCAACACGTATATTTATGAAGCTATTTTACATTTAGATGATTGGAAATGACAAATTAATAACAGTATTCACATACACATACACGTGGCGTACAGTTCAAGATTACTTCTAAATCGAAGTACAAAATTTAGTGCATTAGTTTTCTTTGTTTTGAAAATATTAAATGGAAGAAAATGACTGTCTAGTCAAATGCTAGAAATGTATAATGAGACGTAAAATACCAGATAGTTCAAAGCGATTACTTTCGGAGAATATTACATAAATTCGAGTCGTATATAGTACATTATATGTAATGCTTCTCATATTTGGAGGGAGGACGGGGTAGACAGAATTATTTCTTGACTTATGTACTAATTGTACTTCTGATACTTCATCTTCATTCTGAACAAATGGTCTGTAGGATAATTTCTGACAAAATTACTATAATTCTACAAATTTTATAACTTTACCTCCATATAATAATGCATCTTCACTATACATTTAGTGTGATTTTTTAATGTCTTGATCTCGAATATTATGCCAAAATTATTCAAATTAGTTCATTAAATTTAATTTTAGAATCCATTAACCGTTGGCGAGGCACTCTCATTTAAAAATCGAATTTTCTTTAAATCCGATAACCTAATGCTTACAGTAAAAATACCAAAATCTGGCTATGTACCAGGTGAAAGAATTCCTATAACATTATTTGCAAATAATCGGAGCAATAATCATGTACACCGATTTACAATGATATTATGTCAAGTTAGTATAAATACACTTAAGTATAATTATTAGTAATTATTATTGTATTCAAATATCATCACTCAGTATATTACACACTATGACACAATTGGAACACATGCAAAACATTTGAAATTTGATCTTGTAACAGCTATTACACCTGGTTGTCCATTTGGTCAAAATGTAACGTATCAAAGGGAGCTTTTGGTACCAGTTGTTATTCCTACCGAGAATTCTTCTGCAATTAATAAAGTAAATTACGCGGTAAAAGTAAGTATAAATTGATTTTAATTAAAAGTTAAACAAATTCTTAACTATTTATTCTTTTTTCTTTGTTTAGATTAAGGCCAAAGTTGATGTGGGTCACTTTGATCGAAAAATTAAGTTAAGTGTGACAATTGGAACACAACCGTTTAGTAAAATTGACAAACAATTCATAGATTTTGGTAAACGAATGGATTTAAAGTTGCTTAATCCAACATCTCATTATTTTAAACTTTTTAATATTCATTTAGCTTTTTTCGTAAACAGATTCGGAAGTGCCTCAAAGTACAATAGGAAATAATGTAACTGATGCATCAATAATTGGTGCAACTTCTTTTGATTTTAATGGTAAGTACATAATTTGTATAAAAAATTGTCAAACTGTGATGAAGTGATTGTTGAGATTGTTGTCAAACTCGGTATTTTGGTTATTCATCGTCTATTAGACAATTATAAAAATCTAAAATTTTACAATTTCCATGTTTCAGCACCGCCATTATATGAAGAAGTATTTCAGGAAAGCATGATGTCAATGAATTTAAATTCTAATAATACTGAAGGATTTAGACTTAACAATTTTTCACCAAGGGATAGTTCAAGCATAAATAAGGATGCTATTTAGAATTTAATAATTATTGTACATATTTTTATTATAATATTTTTTTAATGAATTTATTAAAACCATTTGAAAGTTTAATTTCGTTTTTACCTGTAGTATTGTTAGAGTTGAGAGAGTTAACGCTACGAAATTAGACCTGTAGAATAATTCTTGCATTGTGTCCTAACTTCCGTGGAAATTTTATGGAATTTATTAATTGGATTAATTGGCTATTAGTAATGTTATTAAATAAAATATGCTTATAAGATTTGTCGGGTTTGATTAGTTTTCAAATTTAGTACGGATTCCTCAGTGACTAAATGAAACGTTATCAATTACACTATAAATTGATGATTAGTTAAAAAATTAAGATGATATTATTAATTTAAACTCTAGATACAAACCATATCAAGATTTATTATGAAAATCCATTCAACATACGGTGCAGTTAATCAGGTGAAAGAAATCGAATGAATACGTCAAATATTGAAATTTTTAGTTATCTTTTCAATCATTTTTTGTGAGTTAGATTTTCAATATATCAACGGAAAGTCTCTGATGTACTACTGGTAATATTCAGTTATGTGATGGTATTAAAAAAAATCATTTTGAATTGATTTCATTGCACAAGATCGGGGCGCGTTATAGCATTTTTTCATGAATCAAAATCAATTGTGTAACTATTTATTAATAATTTAAATGCGATTCTTAAGAGTTTATTATAATTTCTGATTGTAGAAAAAATTACGTATATTTTTTAAAATTTATCACCAGAAACAAAAACATTTATTGATAAGAGTAGCATACATAGTAAAATATATTTCAATATTATAATCAGTAGCTATTGTTGATTCATACATAGTTATTAGTTCCATTAAAATCAAAAATAAATAATTATTATTTTCTAAATATTGACTTTATTAGTCAGCTACAGAGTACATGTAAATTTCAATACAGAGGTCCAGATAAGTTTGAGGTCCATTGAGAGCAAGGATTAACTTGATGATCTTTTAATTCTGCGATGTCACCGTCACCGATTGAGAGATTATTGGTATCCACAATTTGTTGTAAATAAAATAAAAATAAAATCTCATTACTATCTAGGTAGTCATGTATCACTCAAGTGAATTATTCTTACATAGAACCCATTTAGAAAAATACAATTTTTTTTATCTACTTGAGTATTTCCAGTTGATAAGATTTCATATTTCCGTCTCTGAATTATGTTACTTAAAGAATATTTGGAACTCTTATTTCACAACTTTTTTAATGGGAATTAAATGCATAAATGAAAAAATGTATTTGATTAGCAAAAGAGTCATTTTCATGATATTTTCGATTTGACTGTAACTTCATTAGTATTTTCCGCTAGATAGCAGCTGATTGGATTCTCCCAGGCATATACAGTTATTTACTGTACGGCTAAATACCAGATATTGATGATAATTTTTCTAATACTGATTTTATGCCATCCTTGATAATGTCCAATGTGAGAATCACATGTTAATTTATTTCCAGTGTCTCTGGTCATGAAATCGGATTATATTCATAGTTATTTCTGGCATTTTTATGTTCCTAAATCGAATGGAATCATTGTTGTTGTGCTTACGAGATTTACTAATAGCATGGCTTTATTACAACATAGATTCGTGTATTTGGCATATTGGTATATTTTCTCGGTAATTTTTAGTCATTCCCTCATCTTTAGTTATATTTTTTTCCAACAGGATTCCATGGCAGTTTTCTTGTTTAATGACAACAAATACCAAATGGTTCCAGATATCCAAGGCTATAAAATTAATACATTTTTAAATATATCAATTTTGGACTTATATTTGAAAAATATGTTTTAGCAGTGCTATTTCCATACAAACCATAAGTAATCCTTTTGGCATATGATTTATCGTATTAGTTTTTTTAAATGGCTAGTCTAATTAAAGATTTTTAAGAACAATGTCTCAGCATAATTCACAGTTTGTATACTAAATAATTTTATTTTATCACTGTAGGACTTAAGAATAAGTGTGTGCCATAACGAACAAGTAGATTAAAAAAATTTTAAAATATTGCTGCTATTCTAGAAAATCTTCAAAATAATATATCAACCTCAACCTCCATTGCAATGAATGAGAAAAAAATCGGTCCAGGGCAACAGAAAATCTGCAAATTATTTAACAATCTGCATCCATTAAAAAAGTAGTGATTGATAAGCTTCGGACACCAGGAATGCTAAGTCGGTTGACTTTCACGGTCATGTGATTCGAATTGTGCCATCTTCATATATGAGCTGATGATCGATTCTAAACATTGTCAACAGATTTCAAATGCAAAACTTTTGATAAATAATGATGGAGTCAGTGGTCACAATTATAGTTTTTAGCTGAGGTCGATAGTATTAACAGCTATGTCGTATGCCGAACTAGCAATCATATTATGTATATAATTTATGTTTCACTGATGAGACCTATTAGATCGAAGCCAGACTTTGATAATACATAAACAGAGACAACATTTTATCAAAGAAACAAATGTGTTTAGTGATAAGATTAAAATTATATAAATATTGTAATCAATAATATTATATATTAATTCATACAATTCTTAGTACCATTTAATTCATCAACAATAAAAGTAGTGGTAGTGGTAGAACAAGCATATGCAAATTTAAATATTTTTTTAAATTTTAAATCATGACACACACAGAGGTCCAGATAAGTTTTAATAAGGACGGTATTCATTATTACAGTGGCGAACAATTGAGTGGAAATGTTAAACTCAAATTATATAAAAATATGATTGTGCGAGGTATAGTTAATTAATAAGTTGTGCAAAAAACGAGACTATTAAATTTAAAGGCAATATCAATTATTGAACTTTTTTATTAATGTAACAATGGTGTACTGAATACAAATGGTTTAAGTTGCAGTAGCCACTCAATCATCATCTACAAATATACCACAGAAAAATAAATTTCACTTCTCTAGAAAATCACACGACAGACATCTGAATGCTCTTTCTCATAATTTCCACTGAACCAAAGACCAAAGTCTAATAATGGCAAGTGTACACATGCTGGATAATCATTGAAAACAATAACCTAAAAAAAAGACGATGTCCTCTAAATTTTACTGAATAGACTGAAATTGATTTTAAATATAGTTTCAATTAGTCCTATGAATCTCAGCATATCATTCCCAGCTACATTAGTTTGTTATTCTCCGCCTTAATTAATTAACACCATATATGCTTTGCACGATTACATGCAAAGGTCTAATAATATGTATTTTGCTCGAGATTACAGTGGTATGACGTCGATGTAAAGATCGATTGTGCAATTTAAACGTTAGTCGGTCACTCCATTCGTCACCATATTTACATGCATTATAAAATGTATATACAATCCATTAGTTTAATTAGTTTTTTTTTCTGTACAGCAATTTTCCTAAAAATCTATGGAGTTGCAAAATGTGAATGGGATAGAAGTGGACTCATTGATAGTACCTATACTGGAAAAGAAATATATTTAACGTCTTTAACATACTTTTTTGGCGTCCCAGATAATAGTTAATAATTGTGAAAGTACAGGATTAAATAAAAATAATAATTTGATTTTGTTTTCAATTTTATAGCTGAACTAGTAACAGTTTCAAACGGAGTCTACAATTTTGAATTTCATTGTGAATTACCATCTCAATTGCCATCATCATTAAATACCAAGTTTGGAAATATTAAATATACTGCAACTTTGTACATTGATAGACCACTACGATCAATGAAAAAGTATCCGTTAGAGTTTAAAGTAATTAAACCATTACTTTTGAATTATTTTCCATTGCTAAGGGTAAGTACTGAATTGGAGTGGCCAACTTACGTTCACAGATTGCTTAACTTAAATTTACTCTTTCGTGATCGGAGATACTATTACAAGTGATGTCATTTATAACGTTTGTAGACATAGTGTAAAAACATCTCATGAACAAACTATTGGTAACTTTGGATTTACATACTTAAATCTTGAGCTAGCTAAGTGCATTTTTTACATTGATCACAAAAATGTATAGTTTTTCGGTTGAAATGTGAAGTTATGTATATTGAAAATGGAAAATTAAATTGATATCATAATTCGATAAAAACATACCGACTGAGTGCAAAATATTTCACTATTTTACTAAATAATTATTGCCCAACTTCTATCGAGGTTACTCAACACGGTGTCACACGATAACTGGATCACTGGATCACGATACACATCAGTAATGTTATGTGCTTTTTTTCGGTTAAAGTTAATTTATTTCCACTTATGAAACTGCTATTTAATATCGTAGTACCATCCCTCTATGTAGTATAAAGGATAAGATTCGTATAAAAACAGGTAATCAGTGCATGTCTATTGAACCACTCTAATATTAATAAAACTTTAATCGTTTTTTTTAAAAGTATCAATTTTAGAAACCGGTAACAATGGAGGCAGCGATCACATTTAGCAATTTATTTTCTCCTAAATCCGATAAACTAATGCTTACAGTAAAAATACCAAAATGTGGATACATACCAGGTGAAAAAATACCTGTGACATTACTTGCAGACAATAGAAGTAATACCCATGTACATCAATTTAAAATCGTATTACGTCAAGTAAGTATAAATATGAGTGCATATTTCATGCACATTGTATCTAATCTAAAGTGATTATCTGAATTAATTAGTATGTTACACATACTAATACAAGTGGAAGGCATGCAAAATTTGTTAAACAAGATATAGTTACGGAAGTTACAACTGGCAGTTCAATTGGACAAAGCGTCACCTACCAAAGAGACATTTTGGTGCCATTTACGATTCCTACAGAAAATTTTTCTGCAATTAATAAAGTAAATTATGCATTAAAGGTGAGTGAGACACATTACAACTTTAAATATGATATTGGTGATAAAATTTCAATTTAATTATTTCCATATAGGTTAAGGCTAAAGTTGATGCTAGTCACTTTGATCGAAACATTAAGATAAGTATTATAATTGGAACACAACCACTAAGTGAAACTGAAAAACAACTTTTAGATTTTGGTATAAAGATGTTGTATATAAGTTTAATATTAATCTTAATATATTTTTGTAAGCAGGAGCTGAAACTGAAGTTCCTTTAAGTACAGTAGGAAATGCATTAAGTGATACATCTATAGTTGGTGCAACTTCTATAAATTATAATGGTGAGTGTAATTTTCCTGATTGAATTTATACTATTGTGTCATGTTAACTTTATGATAATCAGTTGTACCATTAATCACAAAATTTCAATTCTTGCACATTTCCGTTAAAAATTCACCAATTTGGTTCATGTCATGCACACCTATTATATAGATGCCCAATTGTGCTCGAGACAACCTTTGTATTGCCGTCTTCCATACAAATAACATTAACTGATTTTTGAATTCCATCAAGGCTTCATGATAGATAACTATAAAACGCATTTCTGTTATCCATTGATGCAATAGTAATGTTGATAGTTCCTAAATAGGTGCCCCCAATCTGCGCCCTACCTTTAATCAATTAATATATATTTAACTAATTTCATTATATACTTCTAAATTCTTTTTTATATCAGCACCACCTTCATACGATGAAACAGTTCAAATTCGAATGATGTCGATGAATTTAAACTCGGATTATCATAATGCATTTAGCATGTCAAAGGATAGAACAATTGCAACTAAAGACGATATTTTAAAATAATTGTATAATTTATTTTTATAATGTTTTTATAATAAATTACATTTTTAATAAATAAGCAAACGAACGAGGAAGTTCTTTATTTATTATTCAGCATGTCATCCTTATTATCTATCTCTTATTTCAAAACAATTAAGGTGATCTAATCAATTTTCAGTCAATATACACTCCATGTCAAAATGCATTCAGCAAATACGTTTTTTCTGAAGATAGGAAAACTTGCTAACAGTTTATTGTTGTATTAAAAAATAAATTATAAAATAAATTTTTGGACTATTAAAAGAGCATATACATATGCAGAAACGTCATGCAAATGAGATGAGAATGATGAAATGGTCATTCAAACAATTATAATTACAAACCACATGCCAATCAAGGAGTATAAACATAATCAAAAAATCCCAATAGCAGCGAGTAGTAGATTTCTTCTATTCACTAAAATTAGGTGAAGATGATGATACTAAATATTTACTTAAATTTTACAATTTCAATAAAAATTATTCTATTAAGTTAGGTTCACCAAAACTAATTTTAATAAATACAAAATTATCTTTTAAAGATATGTAGATAAATTTCTGTTTAAGTAATATTTTATCAATAAAATTTAAGTAATTTAATGATAAGAGTATAGTATACTAGCACATATCCACATTTGTATTTTTTCATGCTACATTAGTAATACCCGATAGTTTAAATCAAGTGAATAAAGAAATAGTAATTAGGGAAATGTTGATGTTACTGCCAAGTTGATATTAAGAGTATAATATGCAAATTTAAATCGTTATTTACATCAATCATGACCGAGAAGACAGAAGTACAGATAAATTTCAATAAGGGCGACAATCATTATTATAGTGGTGAACACTTAAGAGGAACCGTTCAACTGAAATTGCATAAAGAAAAGACTGTAAGAGGTAGTTTATTTTTGTAATTTGTGTATGACTAAGCGGTCTAGTTATTACCTCAGACAAAAAATAATTAAGCAATTATGTCTCAGCCTATAAAGTATTATGATATTTGAAGGTTGCAAGTGTCATAAACAGCATTGCAATCAACTCTATCAAAACTTTGTGTGTAGTGTACATCTTCACATTTCACTGCTTATCTTTTTGGAAACTAAAGTAACAGCACATAGATGGGGTTAACAAGCGCAATAGATTGTGAGAAATCTGATACATTTAGAAATTCGTCAAAACTATGATTCTCGTCTAAATATCGAGCGGTGTTATTTGCCAAATTATAGCGGTTAACACAGGACTTTGGTATAAGGAATAGAATTATATTTTGGATGCATGAAGGTGATTGAAAACCATATAAATTGTAAGCAAATGACTCACGCTGGGGGAGACAATTAATTAACTTGCAACATTTTTAATGAAAACTTTGGGACATCAAATGACAACGATTGTCAAAAATTATCGCATAAACTAAGGTCTGTTTACATTATACGGAACGTTAACGTCACGTCACTGAGTACCAACGTCACGTCAAAACTGTTTATCATTCACGTACAAATGTTAAAATTGCTATACACACGTCAACATCCAGCAACGTCACATAAATATTACCGAATCAACGGGCCTAACGTGCTCACTTCATCATGCCAAAATTTAGCAAGAAAAAATTGCTAATGATACTACATTTCGATAATAAATACGTTCATAAAATACATTCATACTATTCCAACAGATAAGAACGGACCAGCACCGTCAGGACGAACAAAAATTTTTAAATGAACGTCAACGTTCTGTGACTATGACGATGGATGTTTAACGGTACCGGTCAATGTACACGGTTACATAAAATAATAGCAAAATATTTTGACGTGATGTTGATGTTCCGTGTAATGTAAATACACCTGCTCAATATCGTAGTACCGCACAATTATAATTAATCCTATAATTTCCAATTATGATATATCCTAACTATTGTTGCTTGATGTTATGTTATACGTCAATTGAAAATGATACCTAATTTAGTGATTCTCAAATTTAATTGAAGTAGAAACTTGTAGTATTTTAATATCATATTTTCTTATATCTTATTTTGATAATATGAAAATAGCAATATTCCTGAAAATTTATGGTGTGGCAAGAAGTGAATGGAAAGAACAACGTGGTAATTATAGACGAATTTATACTGGAAAAGAAAAGTATTTGACATCCTTTACATACTTTTTTGGCATTCCAGATAACAGTTTAGTATAACTTTGACGTATCTGACTGATATGATACTAACATTTTTATTTATATTCCACAGCTGAAACAGTAATTGTGTCGCAAGGTGTTTACAATTTTGAATTCCATTGTGAATTACCAATTCTATTACCATCATCATTAAGTAAAACTCTTGGCAGTATTAAGTATACAGCATCGTTGCATATTCAAAAACCATTATGGCCAATGAAAACTTATGAATTTGAATTTAAGGTTATAAGACCATTAGACTTAAATTATTTCCCATTGTTAAGAGTAAGTGTCTTTGATCAATTTTATAAATATATATTGAAGATGAATTGTGTGGTCGACTATACTATATAAAAAACTCCATCGGAAATGTTAAGTTAAAGGTATTCGTAGATTATCCACTAATATAAAACAGACATTATTGGTAAAAAATAATGTCTGTTTTATATTACTGGATAGCGAGTGAACATAGCGTTACATCATCTTCCTTTTGGACGATGATCTTAAAACATGTAGCCAATACATCAATTAAATATTTCAAACGACCACTCAATGCACCAGCATATTTTATTATTATATGAATAATATTAGCTTATATTTCATTTGAAATTAATTCCAGAATCCAATTACTATTGAGGAAACCATTAGATTTAACAATTTTATTTTCTTTAAATCCGATAAGTTAATGTTTACAGTAAAGATACCAAAATATGGATATGTACCAGGTGAAACAATATCTGTAACAATATCGGCAGACAATAAAAGCGATAACCATATACATCGATTTAAAATAACATTTTCTCAAGTTAGTATGTTAATGTCATATAATTAAAAGTCTATTTAATGTCAGTAATTTGTACTGCTTCCTGAATTAATCAATAACTAGCATATTACACACTATACTACTAGTGGAAAACATCAAAAACATGTAAAAGAAGATCTTGTTACGGAATTGACACCTGGCGCTCCAATTGGTCAAAATGTCACATATGAAAGAAATCTTATAGTTCCATTTGTTATTCCGACTGAAAATTCTTCTGCAATTAATAAAGTAAATTATGTATTGAGGGTAAGTGCTGTGGATGATATAAAATAATATCTTTTATTTTAAAATTTTATCAATTTTCTGCAATAGGTTAAGGCGAAAGTTGATGCAGGTCATTTTGATCCGAAAATAAAAATAAATTTGACAATTGGAACAATTTCATTTAATGAAATTGAAAAAAAACTTATAGATTTTGGTAGCTGATCATCTACATATTGCTACAAATAATTTAATATTTTTTTTTCTATTTCAATATAGACGAAGAAACACCAAATAATGAACGTGTAAATGCAACTGGAAATGATCCATTAATCGAGGGTGCAACTTCTCTAGATTTTAATGGTATGTAACACTGTGACATATTAATTGCTAACTGCTATTTGAGAGGTGTCATGGTTATCAAAGCATAATATCATCATATATATAATTTTAAGTAATCATCATAATTTGAACAATTACAGTTGCATTACGATGATAATTTCCCGAAACTATTATCTATATATTTTTAGTTATAATCACACGCTATTCCCAATTGATACCTTTATTTCACTTCATTCCTTATCTTAGTGGACACTGGGAATTATAATTCGTCAATTGTGTACCTTGAAATATCATCGAATGGTTGTATTAGTGAATGATCGGTCCAATTCCAGATTCAAATCGTATCCATTTTCATAAGTAAAAAGTCGTCATCATTTTCCCATCCGAGTCATTGCACTCTTTGTGCACTATAAGTGTTTAAACAATGCGAGTTGCAAACACTAAGCTACCTAAATAGAAGATGTTGGATGTTATAATCTAATTGGTTATATTATAACAAAAATTTTGTTTTCACAAATTTCAGCACCTCCACCATATGAGGAAATATTTCAACATCGAATGAGATGAATTTTGAATTCGGATAATAACACTGGTATTAATTATAATAATTGGTCACATGAAGAGAATACACCAAAAGACGATATTAAAGAATGCGAATAATAAATATTTTGTGTTTTTAATTTATACCATCATTTACCATCCCGTAATTTTGTTTCTTGGCAACAATCTACAGATGTTACTTTCTGCTTGCCTGTTATTACAGAAATCAGAAAAGTGATTCCTTTATTAGGTAAGGAATTTGTGAGGTGTATGTTTTCCTGATACTTTAGAAGTACTTTCAGATGAATTTTAAATAGTATTTTGATTCACACAATCAACAGGCAATCAGATTTTAGAAACCAAATAACTTATTTCAGAGGGTGATCAATATGAAGAAAAATTATTCATAGTACACTAATTAAAATTTTGTGCTTACAATATTCTCGATGATGTGCAATTTCCTAGTACTGGATCCACTACATAACTCTAGTTTAGATTATCTATTAAATATTTCGATTCATGAAACGGGAGCAAGTATCATAAAAGTTTACATCTACAGGATCTAAAAAACACACTTATTTAAATGACAATAATAAACAAGTTAATATTTCTTCTTGCCTAATAATAGAAATATGGTTACTATGATATTCGTAGGGTGCAATGGTTTTTTGCTATTATGGATATACTAGAGATATATATTATTTCAGATATTGTTCCAACTAATTACTGCTTAACGTTTGACCTTAACAAAGATTTGCTGTAACATTTACATTAATTTTAGATTTAAATGAAATTTAATAATCATCTAGTCAAATAAGTCTTTACATAAAATTTCGCTTGCCTCAAGATAAAATCAGCATTAAAATAATTATTTTCTGGGAACACAAAGTTCCAATTTCGAAACAATTTTATAAGAAAATTTGAAGATTGACGGAAAGCGAAAGGATGCTTTTTTAATTAAAAATAAACATATGCAAATAATGAAGTGACACACGTTTACCCTCTAAAAAATATTCAAATATTATCATTACAGAAGTTGATCTATTGAAGATAATCTGTTATTAAAAGTGATGAATAAATATTCTGAAAGATAACTAATTATACAATTCAGGTACATTTACAATAAAATTAACTTAATTGTTTATCACTTACAAGCTATATAATGTATCCGATAAGACAGTACATTTTTAGATAATTTTAACTATATACTCATTATATTGAGTGAATGATCTTTAACTCTTAACAATGGAACGTACTCCAATTGATTATAGTGCCCAATTTTTCACCAAGTATATTCCATCACCATTATCTTAATAATTACTTCTCAAAGAAGCATTGGGTGATGTTAATTTGCCGTTTCAATACACTAAAATTACATTAAACGTTAACCGAAAAATTTGGTAGCATTGAATTGACATATACCATGATCATGCTTTCGGTGGTAGCACGCGGTGATTTCAATATAGCT
>JANSTX010022083.1:0-15849 GCA_027564355.1 Penthetria funebris
GCTTAATAATGTCAATGAAATTGAATTTATATACTTAGAGAACTACTATAGAAAATGATTGATTACTTCCTAGAAAATAAAACCTTTCGAATGTGTCATTCTTAAATCGTTTAATAATTGCTACTGTTTATTTCTAAATAGACCGTATACATCTTTTTTTTCTCGTAAAATGCGTATATTGAAATGTCAACAATTGTCCTCAGATCGATTGGGAACGCAATGAAAGATTTTATCTTACGAAAGCGAACAGGATTTAGAACATGTTACGTAAGAATTATTAGCTAAAAATACTAGAAATACAAAATACAAGACATCAAATGTAGTCTCTAACCAATTGTCTTGATGATCTCTCGACACTCGTCTGCTATAATAAACTGAGACTGCCTAAAAATTAATGTTTTATTGAAAATTGATATATGTTCAAATGCTCCAATAGCGAATAATTAGATTAATTCAAATTCAAATTCAAAAATTCTTTATTACATGATATTTGTACATCATTTGTGAAAAATAACAATTTTACATTTACAGCGCATCGAACCTAGATGCGTATTGTACAAATACTGACATGATAGCTTTTAGAGGTTTAATGATATGTGCATACATAAAGTTGGAGACTAATTTGGGCTAAAACTGGGAAAAAAGGATTACTAAAATTAAATTGACTATGTGGGACTATATGATTGATGATTTACTGCTTTTAATATATTTATGATGTACTGCACATTCAATATTTAAGAATAATATTTGATTGTGCCAAAACAAATGTTATGTATGAAAATGACTCGAAATTTTTTTGGCATGTAGTGAATAGAATCTGGTGGAATACATTTAAAAGAAAAGACTCATATATTCTAGTGGAATGATCTGACTCAAAATTGTCAAAATTGCCACCGAATGTGCTAATAAATAAATATATCCATTTACTCATGAATAACTTTTGAAGAATGGAGCACTCATTTTCAAAAATTATTTGCCAACGCAGATAAATATAATTTATGACGTAGTACACAAGACTTAGTGAAATGTTAATTGCATAATTAAAGAATAAATAATTAAAATATAACAGAAAATGACAGACAATGAAGATATTTTGAATAAATGTCTGAAATACGGTGGACCACACCTGGCTACGGAATAATCCATTTTGAATGGATAACATATCTTAAAATCTATTAATATTAATAGTCACCTAAAGTAATTATTAATTTCCATATGATTCCTTAAACCAAAGGGGGACATAGCACCACATTACGATGTAAATTTACTGCAAAACACATGATAATAATCAGTTTTAATGTTCTGTAATTAGTAGGATAATTGACTACAGATTTGAATTATTTGCTACAATCGTGTCAAAAGCCTTTGTTACAACTACTGAGCCTTTTCGTTAGTTCAGCAGAACCTCGTTATTCACCAATTACGTTTAAATATAATACATTAGATTCACATTGAGATTTAGATTCTCATATTAACACGGTGGATACGTTGAAAATGCAGATCAAATTATTACATACATCGTTAATGTTAGATTTTTGACGATTCAATGAAGCTAGACATTGTACAATACTATTTGATACTGTAATATTCTACTGACTATAAGTGCATAATAAAAAAATATCAATAGCATTATGTGATGCAGAATCGAAATGTTTCCATTATTTCATTATATTTATATTTCCATTGAATGAACATAAATGTGCATTACATAATGTTTTGATTCCATAAAAGGTAATGGCAATTATTTTGTGAATTCAAATCGAATTTTAGATTATGTGTTTATTTGCCCTTATATTGTAATACGAGTATATACTTATTAATGAATATTTGATTAAATTTGATTTATAGCGTAATGCATTTTAATATACACTGAAAATTCTAATAATAATCAATACATGAAACCGAACATAAAGCCACAATATAAACAAAATGCTTCTTCTTCTGCTTCGAACGTTAGATGTGTGACCGGTGTTAATCTAGAAATCTATCTATGATGCGGATATCGAAATGATATTACGATAACAATTTGACATTGTAGTAGCTCTGTTATCTTGATTACGAACTTCTGCCGTAACATTACGGTAACTTGTTCTTTCTTTACCCACATAACGGAAACGCAGGTGTATTATATACCACTATTTTGTAATAGTAAAAATTAAACACTTTACCCTTTACAACATGTCTATATCTCTAACCGTTTTCGAGATATTACAATTTTTGTTTCTGATGAAAAGTGTTGGTACATTTCATAGGTTTATTGATTTGTATCAGGACATCATAATCTTCAGAAGATCTATTTGATTTAAATTGCAAATATGTCGGAAACGGTTATAGATTGAGTTTTCGTGTCTGAGGATGAAATATGTAGAAAGTTATTGCGCATCTTTGGTATTTTTGGTATTTTACCGATTACAGTATGTCTCTATCTAAAACCGTTCTTTCTTTCTGACAAATTGGTTCCGGTCATACGGACAGTATCGTCCACATAGCAATTAATGCTGATCAGTTGACTTCCCAATTTATAACCAATTCCGATAGATTTTATTTTTAATATTGTATTATTTATTACCATATTTTACAAAACTAAAATCAATTCCACCAGAAGTGACCACTGGTTGCGGATAGTAGAACGGTCTTCATATATACAATATGTAACAGTAGTATTCTATTCAAAACCATAGCTAACTCGTTTGTATTAGTTACAAGCAAACTAATTTAGCCTCGAATAATGGATCAGAATAGCTAGATTTTTAAAAATAATCACCAACTTTCATAGTTATAAATAATCTGCGTCCAAATATGATTTAAAAATCCTAAAATTAGAACTAAATTACTACAGATTATTAGACATAATGGAACAAATATAAGATTTTGAACTGAATATTCAACTGTCATCCTGGATTCTGCGGAATATAGAAAAGTTTATTAGCGTATATAATAAAGGTACGGACTCATATGACGAGACCACATAATATATTTTTGTTACACAAATGAAAGAATAATAGAGATAAAGTGGGATATTTTTGGCAGCGTTGAAGAAATAAAACTAGGCGCTTCACCTTCCGCAAAAAGATCATACATTCTATTAAATTGTATATGATGATTAAGTTAATTATGTAGTAAATGTAAAGTAAATGTTGAAATTGAAAAAATTGAAATCATCTAGAATATACCATCGTATTTTACTCAACTCAGCGTTACTTCACACATGAAAGGTTGGAGCTAGGTTGGTAAATTTCAATTATGATTATTTATTTTTATATTACAAATTTGATGTTACGTCAACATTATCAAATTAGAAACGGCAAAGTACGATCGCAGTGTCACCCCAATGTTCCCGGGATAGTGTACAGTTCAAGATGATGGCAATTGATTTATTTTTCTATTATAAATGTTGCGTTTGAAAAATTAACTTGCCTCAGAAGATCAATATTCCATACAATTCTCCATAACATTCATTAAGACCATATTGATTTTATGGATTTATTTAATGAATTGTGCTGATTTTTATCTATTCTCGAGAATCTAAACTGAAATAAACTTATTGAGGTCACATATGTCCTTAATATTATTTAAGTTTATTTTCATCAAAATCATTCATTTTCGATGAATTATATGTTTTAGTTCAAAGTTAGTTCTTGTCATAATGATATGTATATACATTTTGGATATATGTAAAACCGATATTACAGCAATATTGGTAAAAATGTATTTAATTCTATATTAAGTATAATTAATCAAAATAAAAGAAAAGAAAAGAAAATAACACAAAAAATATGGAAAAACAACCAAAGGATCATTTTATTGCCGAATACTCTATAAAATAATATGTGCCAAAACCAACAAGTTTGATTGATAATTTATCTTTCCTAAATTAATCTTGTACATACAATTTTCGTCTATGTAGAAGAACATAAATCTTCCTACTACTCCTTAAATGAGCCAATATTTTCCTTTTTGTAAGTAAGTAACATAGATTGATTACATATTTTTTATCCTAATTTAGGCATGCATATCAATACATACAAGTAAGTGTATACAAATATACACAGTTTGAGCGAATAATATTATTATAATTTATTCAATTTTCTGTACAATCAAAATGTCCTTATGCAATATAATTGTATTACTCTATGTATATAACAGCCTATAATAACTACATAAAAGGATATCAGTAGTTACAACAAAACAAACATAACACAAATTTACATGCAACTACACATAATTAAACAACATTTCAAGGATTATAGGCATTGTTTTACTCAATAACATCGTATGAGTATGCTCGTATATGTTAATGAATTATTTTTCCCATTAAATACTAAAATTTAATCCTGGAAAATTAAAATGTGTAAGAATGTGGGGAACATGAATCTTAATTTAAATTATCGAATAAGGGGAATACTGTCGTGTGTTATCAGTGAAACTTATCGAGTATTAAAAACCAATGTGTTAACTTTAATTTGTAACATAGTGAATAAATATGAAGTACTGAACTTTCGATTGACTTTGAATAATTCAGTGATCATTTTATTAGACATAAATTGCAATATTATCCGCATCAGCATAAGTTAACCTGGTAATAGCAACGGTTCTACCAATAGATACATATAACATATATAAAGTTATGCTATTCGGAATGATGTCGACGTAAACCGTGAAAAAGTGGATGTAACATATATATATAAGCAATATTTGACCTATTTTAAATACAATCCAAATAAATGTTTGCATAAATTTTTAACAGATAACGAAATTTGGTTACACCATTGCGATGGTGAATAAATTCCCAGATAAAATATTTTTTACAAAGACTTTTTTTCAACTATTTTAAGTCTCTATTACACGACCATTACTGACATAAAGATGGGTGGGGTCGATGATTGGAAAATGTCTAATACTGATCATCATGAAGACCTTAAAATAGAGCACCTATAATGTTCTTGTAAAATGACAATACTCGGTAGTTTCTCAGGAAAGATTATCATAAGAAAAGACACAGACAGTTCGAAAATAAGTAAAATATGATTAAATGACAGCTAATTAAATCGGGATTATAATATGTCGGCTGATAGATACCGTTTAAAATTCTATAATAATATTGTAATATTTTTAGACCAATAGGTAACATTCATGAATGGCAATAAAATTGGTGATTTTGGGATAACCGATTAGCATATTATAAGATAATCCACCCATTTAGAACAGTTTCTGACGAATCATCTTATCGGTCATATTTGTTGACCAGGTGAAGAAGGTATTATCAAAAGAAAATATTTCAGAAATTATTTTACCAGATGTTGTATCGTTCAAAACAATTGAAGTAATTATAACTATATTATTATTTTTCAATTTCAAATTCTCGGCCTACATCCATATATGATGGCTATAGGTTTTTAAGATTTAAAAAAAAAAAATATTTTACTTGATATTACAAAATTTAATCAATAGTCACTATAGTATTTTGATCATCTATAATATGCCTAGTTCTATTTGAAAAATTCACATTTATTAATTTCATTAGAACAGGTGAATGTCGAATAAATTCTGGTTTCTTTTTAAATTCCTTTAATTGTTGACGAAACTTAAATACTTTCATCATTGATATGGTCCAAGTGTCTATATGAGATAGATATTAATACAATAAATTAAATGTAAAGTATTGAATTCTAATTGAGAAATTTTGTTTTACTTATCCATAATATTGGCATCAGAGATTCGGAAAGGAATTTATAGTTATTTGTTGACTCCATAAAAATAATAATCCATATTAATATGAATGGAATATGCCATAAAAATGTCATTATTATTAGCCATGTTAATATTGCTACTTCATGTAACTAGAAATTTATTGTGAGGAAAAAATAAGTATATATACATTAATTTATTATGCACAGATAGATTCTCATGTATATCTGGATCTACAATATAGAAATAAGTTCTAAAAGCTGTACCTTATATTTGTGATTATATAGTTAAGTACTCCCCAATAAACAGTTATTGGCAATACAATAAAAACCTTGTAAATATTATGGACACCAGGTTTTCTCTACCAAACATTACTATAGCAGCCCTTTTATTGACATACTCAATTAACATCATAACTCAATCTTTTTCCCATATATTTTTCTCCCGGGAAAATGATATATAGTTACCAAATAACCTGGGTGTTATCAATTATTTTGTTTTTCGTCTTCAGTTTGGACATCTCCTGTGTACAATGGTCACTTTTGGATTAGCAAACTATATCGTATTTGGTTACACGAAGTATATTCAATTATTAATATTATTATAAGTTGTTCAATAGTTCCTTGGGAAATAAATGTCATGATAATTTATTGGTTATTATTACTAGAACAGGTCAGATATTTATAACAAACCAAATTTATCTATTTTATAACAATTATAATATTCAGTACCCGTTTCACCTATATGGATAATTGAAAATAATAGAACACATATGTTGATGAGTGCTATAATAGATTTTATCACTTAAATGAATTACAAATTATTATGGTTATATCTGTCTGGATGGATGAATTACAAAAATATTTGAATATAATAGCATACATAATAAGGGATAATTTACATGGATTTTAATTAATAATTTCAATTTAAGGAAATATTTCACAGGATAATTATATATATGTAAATAAAATTATAATAAGTACGGTATATACTCATATATAGGCAAGTAAATATCCATTTAATACTTTGCTAAAACAAATTACTACGGCAATTTTGCTCAAATATTTGTAAATGTATATACATTTCAATGAAATTTAAATAAAAAGGATTATAAATAATATAATATTATTAATAAGACAAATAATTATCATACTTTATATATTCACCTTATACGTTCCATAATAGATAACACCAACTGACAAAATGACAAGAATGTTTGCGGTAATATATATCCCATTAGGCAATGCTGAATGAAACATCCATTTTATATAATATTTGGATCTGATGAAAATTAATCCCAAACATATCATATGCATTATCTGATGGAATAATTATATGAAATAAAATGTTAACATTATGTATCCGAAATAGAATTAAAATGTTAAATGTCCAACATTCAAGTACCAAAATAAAATCTGCACAGACTATAACCGAACGTCTTAATTTCATACAAAACATTTTGACATTACCAAAAGACTTTAAATTTTAATTGTATACTTGATGGTTTTTTTTTTATATTAAAATTTAGAAAACTTAATGTTTTTGGTGTAATTTTAAAATTGGCAGTAGTCTTAATCATTACCAAAATAAGATATTTTATTTCTATCAGATCTTAAATTAATTTTCTTGATATATAATATATAAAATGGAGAAAGAGAATTATTAAGATGTAATCAAATTGACAGATTTTTTTTCTCTTTATTACTACTACTCGATAAGAATGTAAATTCTATATTTCGAAAAATCAAACGCACTCTTTTCGCTTAAGTGTATTGTACTCTGTTCGTCGCAATAAGAATTCTTTTTCATCGTTTATATAAAAATAAATTTACTTGAGTAATAATGCACTTGGAAATGAAATAATATATCAGCAAAGTTATAGGTGGATGAGAAAATAGTTCATCCATTTTCAAATTATACAAACTAAATATTAAATTATTTTTACTCTGAATGGAATTAATCAATATATTTACTTTTATTATTTTATACACTTTCATCTTTTATTCATGTTGCGTTTTGATAATCATTTTTCTCATCACAGGCTGTTTTCTATATTGTAGTCACACGCAATGTTTTTCTTTAGAACTCAATCAATATAATCCACCTTTCTGTAACAGACCACATTATAATCTCTTTTTGATGTAAATTATAATTTCCATTTTAATTTAAAAAAAAAAAAAAGTAATTTCAGTTTAATCAATATTTTTCATTTCTCAATAAATGCAAAACTTTGGTAGCGAATTTTTGTTTTTTTTTTTGAACAATTTGGTTAATTTGATTTATTGGCATCGTAAATCATTATTTATGCGATTTAAAAAGAAAAAAAACCTTAAATGGATATATCTATAGGTAATACTGGTTTGACCAAAAATATTGTTATGTATAACGAAACCCCCATATCCCATTAAATGTATATGCTTGCACAATATTATATATAATGTATGGCCACCTTTACCTTAAACAGGAGCTGTGTTTTTTGAATGGCATAATGCCAAAGTTCAAAAGCAAAACATGATAACCATTTATTATTATTCTAAACATTGGGTTAAACACGAATTAGTGAATAATTTACTGGTGCAAATAAACCACAATAAAAATGTTATTATTTGCAAGATGTTTTTATTTTTTAATCACACCCAATTTGACAAGAATTGTAGGAATGAATAATTATTAATTATTTCCAAGAGAGATTTATTAGTTATTAAATTTAATAAATTTATTGATGACCATTTTTGTCATTATTCAAATCACAGGTGATGATGCTAAATGTCAACATTGTCAACTTCATTCAGTTTACTTTTAAATACAGATTTATTCACGAGTATTAGGTTATAAGTATTTGCAGGTAAACTATTTCACAAAATATTACACAAATGTAATTTTAAAAATGGAATTGTGTGGTTGAATGATCTGGAGGCGTTGAACAGGATTCGTAATCGAAAGAAAAGTTCAATTTAATAAACAATGAATTGTAGCGATCTGATATTGCCAAATACGGGACATTGATGGTATTAATAAATAGAGAATGAAGTGATGTGAAGATATTGTCCATAGATCTAGTGAAATAATAATTAGTAGATTTACTAGACAATTTTTAATTTGCACACTTAGTAGTGCTTAATTGTTAGACTATTTGCCGTAAAACTGTAATTGCGTAAATAAAATAGTTTATTTTTCGGTTTTCTTATCAAAAATAAATTTTATTTTATTTATTTGGAATATTTTCCTCTGTCCATTTACATTTTGATAGCCAATATAAATACGGGTATGTAGTCTATTTTCCATTTAAAGCAATTTAGGTGTATAACTAGAAATGCCATATACGAAAATAGTAATGTTTCTCTTGAAGCGTGAATTAAAAGAAAAATAAAATAAAAGATAAAAACCTATTTCAAAAAGGAATTGAAATGTTGACTGTAAGCCAATTTACGTCACTTTCGTTTCAAAATAATTAACAGATATAAAAACGTAAAGAAATAAACAAAAGGTTTTCCACATATTCTTGTAGTACAAGAGTCTGTTGTATCACAAATGGCATATAAAAAGTAAAAGAATTGAATGAACAGGAAAATAACCTTTGAGCGAAACACATCAGTAAATACAGAAAACTTAACAGCACCATATTCCCTGAAAGTATAATTTAATTCTAAATCAATTGTGATGAAAATAAGATATGGGAATGATTTATTATTGTTTGGTTTTGAGGTTTTGGTCGGTTGTTTTGTTTGTGTGTATCCTTGCCGAAAGTTTCTGTGCAGAATTCTGTTTGGAATATTCTAATTAGAATTACAAATTATTTATAGAATTACGGATTCTAATAAGTATTGCGGTTTCTAAGTAGAATTTCGGATTATTATTGAAATATTCTTATTACATGTATGGATTCTTATTCGAATATTCTTATTAGAATTTTATTATTAGAATTCTTAGTTTCTAAAGATGTGACGTCCATAGTTTTCTTTATTCACCACAATCGTGTTTTCAAATTATTAAATGCAGATATACTATAAAACCAAAACATTCTCTATGCTACATTTTTCACATTATTTGCTTTGAAGTACATTATATACATAAAATGCTTATAAGCTCCTGTAAAGAATATAATGTTAAAAAAACATGTTAGTCATACCTATACCGAAATCCTTAAAATACAATAATACTCTTACATTAAGTATCCAACACATATCACAGTAAGTGTTTTCCATAATAAAATTGATTTTATTTTAACCATAAAATTGTATTTATGTAACAAATAGTATAACCACAAGGATGTATTTCTAAGGGAGGAAACATGAAAATTCATTCAAATAGGAAAACCATAATTTTTATGATAAAAATAAATTGCTTGTGTGCACAAAACACATAGTTAAGTATTTCAAATAAGGATATAATTTATCAAAAAAAAAAGGATATAGTTTTTAGAATAATGTATCTATGTATTGTATATGAAAAATCAAAATTATTCACAGATCGTAAAATCTCAAAGAACGCGAAGATATGAAAGTGACTTTCAATGTATTATTGTATACGTGAAGATATTCCATAATCGGATAACTTCCTTTATCTTAGCAAATTTATGAACGTTGACCGAATAAAAAAGGTTAGATGATTTTTTTTTTTTTTTTACTCATCGCATTAATATTATATTATATGGAATGAACCTTATATTTGTTATGTTCGTTATAAAAAAAAAAAAACCTCCTAAAAATCCTCTATATTTCTAAATGACGGTGCTGTTTAAATAAGTGAAAATGAGATATTTTGTAGAAACCGGAAAGAGGAAATGATATATATACCTTCAAATATGAGAAATAAAGGTTACATCTATATAATTTAGGACGACAAGTTTTGTTGAAACATACATGAATCGATACGTCAATAACAAGTTCATCAACCTGTTATAGAAAGTTTCGCTTTGTATTTAAATTATGTTAAAGAAAAAATAAATAGTACAATAAATAGTGTATGGAAGAAGTGTGCAGAATATTATAAGCAAGGATAATGTTTGGTGAAGATTTTTAATTTTACGCAATTTAAGGATCATCGAAATATTATGTAAATTCGATGTATGATTCTAAGGTGTAATTATTTACCAAATCTAATATAATTAATTATTTGTATATTATGTGTATGTATAACTTTTGAAAATTTATTTTAAAAGTGACTTAGATAGGTTCAATTCATAATCAAGTGCTTACTGATGCTCCATGAGGTCACCGTTAAAAACTGATTTATTAATTTCGGTAAACAAATTAAATTCAACAAAAATAGTAAGTGCTACAGTGCGATTGGGTAAATATTTAAGAACTTACATCAATTCTACCAACATAGGTAGCTGTGGTCCAGTAATCACAGGTGAAAAGTCAACAAATGACCTCAACGGACACGTATTGTAACCTTATGAAATATTAGATTCATGGTGTATGAACTCGATCGATCTTGGGTTAAGTGAGATTATGCGAAAGAAAATTCTAGTCAGATCTACATATATGGGTGAAACTTTTTTATTTTTCGTAAGACCGTAACACATGAATCATAGTAGTGGAATTGATTTATTCCAAATATATATAATACATAAAAAAGGAATGGAAAATTATAAGTTTAATGAAAACATTTTGTACATTTACCAATCAAGTACAATACGGTGCATATTCAGATAATATGAGGGAAACTTACCGTCTGATAAGTTAACTCTGACGTTCAGTCAATGATATCGCAAAAGTAACATGGCGAAGATCTATCATCAAATATACTAGTATCAGTTGTAAAATAGTTGGGTGAAATTTCTGAGCAGTTCGCAGATGTATTATGATGCCGCATGAAGTGAAGGTTTAAATGATGAGTCGAAATTTTCCTTTTTATATTCTTTTGATATTTGATTTTCAAAGCTTAATATTTTATAATTTAATGTATACGTTTTAATTTCTTATTTTCTCAGGAAGACATAATGATGGATAAGAAGAAAAATGTAAAGTACATAAGGATATGGGTTTGGGTACAAAATAAAATTTACAATTAATTTTTTTTTTGGTTTGAATAATCATCAAATCATAAAGTTACCCTTGTTAAACAATACGAGTATCGTTCATTATTAGGTGATCCTTTTTGTTATACAAACGGCATAAACATTCTTTTACAATACTATACGTTACTACACATAAAGAATAAATAATTATTTTTTTCAACAAATTTTATTTTTATTTAAAAACAATTTTTGAATTTAACATTAACTTCAATTAAATTAATAAGGTGTCAAATTAATACTAAATTTTAAAAAGCATATCAACCAAAAAAAAGTTGACTTTTTAAAACACTCAATAATAAAACACATCTAATTATATAATGGACCTAGAAAATTATCACGTAAAAAATTGAAAATTCAATTTTTAATAAATTTGAAAAATAGAACAGTTCAGTAAGTTGGTATTTACATATTATATAGCCAGGGGTGGGGGAAAGAACATTTTGCATGGATTTCTTACTGTTCTAAATATATTGTGATGTACGAAATTAAAATTGTAATTCATAATATTCTGTTCAGAACTCTATTAATTTAAAAAAAAAAACTCTTAAATTATTTTAATTACTTTAGATCAATTGAAAATTCAATTTTTAATAAATGTGAAAAATAGAACAGTTCATTAAGTTGGTATTTACATATTATATAGCCAGGGATGGGGAGAAGAGCATTTTGCATGGATTTCTTACTGTTCTAAATATATTGTGATGTACGAAATTAAAATTGTATTATAATTCATAATATTCTGTTCAAAACTCTATTAATTTTAAAAAAAGAACTCTTAAATTATTTTAATTTCATCAGATCTATATAATATTCAAAATCTGCAGTCATATAATTTATAATATAAAAATTGATGACATATTTTAAAATTTTTTAAATTTTTACATTTGATTTTATTACTACAACTGTACTTTTATATATCTATACAATACTCTGTCAAAGTAAATCACACTTTATATATGCAATTAAAGTTCGATAACTAAAAACTTTTTAAACATAATAATTTGCATATGTACGCGAGTATATATCACTTGTGAAATGGAAGAAATTCATTCAAAGCTTATTCAAAAAATTTTTTTTTTTTTTTTTTTGTTGGAATTTTAAATATCCGTCTAGATTCCCGACTCAAATCCCGACTATATTAAAAACATCAAAAGTAATCCAATTTATTTTAAGTGGATTGTACAAGATGAAGAGAAAATTAGATTTCATTTAGAATTACATTATATAAACCTATAATAATGTATCTGTACAAGCAGATTTTACTAACTAAATTATCCAGATATTTTTGGCATCAAGTGGCATTTAATGGAATTTTTTTTTTCGCCCACAAATTATTATCAAAGAAAGGAAATTCCAAAGGGAAAATATGTTCAATATGCGTAAAAAATAACACCGCAATAACCGTTTAATAAAAAAAAAATATAATAATAAAAAAAAATAGAAAATGGTACATAAAATTTGTGGACCTATTAGATATGATAATTTAATTTAATTTAAATTTATTTTTATTTCCATATTGGTTACTATAAATAATTAAATAAATTTAAAGGTTATTCATATATGGGTTATGTTAAAGGTTACATCATATTTTTACCAATAGATTAGCTAAACAAACCCGTCCTAAATATACATTAAATTAAATAATATTCTGAATATAACAGTTGAATTAACTTGACACACTATTAGTGGCCATTAAGCAAATTCGGTCGAACTGAGGTTAATTCCACATTTCAACAATTAACAAAATAACTAACGCTACCGATATCAAATCACCAGAAATATTTACGACAGAATTGGATATCATGGAACAAAAAAATAAATCCTATAATTTTCGATGTGTTACTGTACAATTGTATTCTAATCAAATATAAATAGTGGGTTGATAATCAAGTTTCAGGCCTGTTACATTTTGCTCATATTAAAATAATAAGACATTAAAAAAAAATTATTAATCAATTAATTAAATAACCAAAACCATTATACATGTTATTTATTGTCGATTTTACATCGAATTTTAATAGTATTGATCGATTTTACGGTTCAATCGACTGTTTTACGATAATTTTTGATGTATTGATGTGATCCTATTACCATATATATAGTAGTCATTTATTTGATGAGAAATATATTGATGTTTATATATCCGAAGTATTTGACAGAGATTTGCTACCGACTTAATTTTGAAATTTCACTTCCTAAGAGTCAACGATCTTATCGTTATCACCAAGTTAGTTAAAAAAATGTATACATCTTTAAATTGCTTTATAAATGGACAACTATTGCAGATATAGTTGTCAATAGCGATGATTATTTATTTCTTGAAGTCTGCAACTATTGGGTATGCATTTCATCTCATATCTTCTACTATAATATATATATTAATTTACTATTAGTCGCTATTGTCATATAAATATATTAATTTACTATTAGTCGCCATTGTCATCTCAGGCATTAGAACGTTTAAAAATCCATTTTTATTAAACTTTATAATTTTTATTTAAATTTTATAGAAGATTTGCAGATATACTTTTAGTTATTTGTTTGTTTGGGGACATTTACATCAATATTTATGCATATGTGTACTTGTATATGATGTAATCTTGTTATTAATTTAATTAAATATTTATCGTATAAATAAATTATTTTTTACAACATTTAAATATATTTATTTAGAATTAATAAATTCCAAACAGCAACATCTTTAGCTATTAGTTTTCCATTCACGTTTTAACATCTTTAAGTTATGCTACTATAAATTTCACTTATTCGGAAGGAAAACTTAATTTTGTTATTTCATGTACGACGAGTATAATCCTGAAATTCAATAAAAATTTTACTTTATGATTGAATTGTTCAAAATACAAGTCTTTTAGTAAGGATTTTTTTTTTTATATATATGCCAATAATGATGCCCTGTAGGTATATTACATTATTTTTCTTATTATTCATCTATATTTTTTTATATGAATTTGGAGCATTATGGTAAAGATGATGATGATGATGATGATGATGATGATGGTGTTGATAAAATATACATCAAAAAGATTTGAAAGTAAATTTCTGAGCAATATAATTTCTAATTATATTTTCAATAATTATATTGAATCACACTTAAGAGCCTTTAATCAGTAAAATTTGATTACAAATATGTATACCCTTCAGATTGAACCATTAGCAGTGTTGCACCAATTATATTATTATTATACGCGGCAGTTGTCTCATAATTATGAATGTTTAATTATTTTAAAAGATCACACAAGTAACCAAAAATAATATGTAACAATTATCAAGAACTTGGTAAAAATCAGCGCCGGATGCAAGCAATGTTAGTGCGATCTGATTATTGGACACATTCATATTAAACTATTGGCCGATATGACCCTAAGACTTGTTCAACTGCAAAACAATGATATTAGACAATTGACTAGCCCATTGGTTCAGGGTATTCAAAGATCTGTCAATCAATGTGGAGATTATCCGATCTATTAATTATTAATAGAATTGACACCCAGATCCGCAGTAAACAGCAGCAGCTGACTGACTGAATATTCAATTGGTGAAACAAGTAATAATATTATATGGTATGCGACTGTGCTACAATAAGTTCGTGTAAACTATTATGTGTATGATAGGGACGGCTATCATTTATTTAAAATTTTGTCTCATCGTAAAATAGAAAAATATGCTTATTAAATAAATTTCGCTTTCTTTTCTTTTTATTATCGATACTTGTTTGAACTTAACAGGTTAATAGTTCAATTTTTTGATCAACAAATTAGTAGCTGATAAGCTATTTATCCTGAAGTCATCTAATTAACCCTAATCAACTGCCAGGTATTAATATATAGTGTGATTCCACTTCAACTTAAAAGTGAATTGAATAACCTACATGACTTTTCTTAATTCTTCATCATAATAATATATAACGCTTTTTATAATGCACTTATCAACGCTTTGTTATATTGCAACTATTTATTAGATTAGTATTATATTCAGATAATTGTAGTACATTGGCAAAAGGTACACATTGTAATTTATTCGCATATAATGACTTTTTTATTCTTCTTCTTCTTCTTCTTTGCCTTTTTCCTTATTCAGGGTCGGCCCTCCTACTTCTCAATCTATTTCTCCACAAG